>CM044963.1:6595281-6697781 GCA_024516035.1 Bactericera cockerelli | reverse complement strand
ATTTAACGTCCTGGATTAGGACCGGGGTTTTACCCTCCATTCGCTGGGAATCGTTTGTGTTAATCACTTTCGTGATGTCACAACTACTCATACTCGATTTACTAAATCTACGCTGACACCGCCTGATTAATCGATCTACTGAGGTCGGTCAAATGCAGCAGTTATTTAGTGCAGCTTGAGTTTGAGTATTTTTTGATATCATAGCTGTGATTATCTCTCACAAATATTATGATAACTAAAAAAAAAATCGACCTCAGTAGCTTGATCGATAAGGCGGCGAACTTGCAAACTGGAGGTCGGTGGTTCAAGTTCCGGTTTCAGCGTAGATTTGGTAAAGCGAGCTTGAGTAGTTGTGATATCACGAAAGTGATTAACACAAATATGATGATAAATATGATAACTAAAAAGACCATCAGCTCCAGGTGACACTTTTTCCTTTTTTTAAGTCATTGATTGCGTCTCTCAAGTCTGAAGAATCTTTTTTGCTAAATATCTCAACGGGTTAACTAACATTGAATGCCGTCTACACAACTTTTACCGGAATCTATATACATCTATGTATAATAACTTCATATAAGTACAACATTGCAAATCTCTCTCTCTCTCTCTCTCTCTCTCTCTATCTCTCTCTCTCTGGTTCTTTTTTCTGTCTCTTTCATATTTTTTATCTTTATTTCTTTCTCTCCCTCCCTTTCTCTCTCACTTTCTTAATATAATTCTTGGTTTTTTTTTTCACTCCTTTAATTCTTACTCTCCCTGTGGTTCACACTAGGTCTTACAGTCATCCCGTGTTCTGAAAATACCTTGAATTCATGACCCGAAAAATTCCATGAATCCACTGGAATTCGAACCCACCATAGAAGGACCAAACATATTTGTATATTTCCCATATGATATGGCGAGCTTATCTTCTCCCCTCATATCCGAAAAATGGGGGGTGCTTCATTTTTATTGCATTGAAACATCATAAAATTAACACAAATGGGCACTTAATAAATATAGTCTAAGTATATGGACCCCGTACAACTCGTATATTGTCAAAACATACGATATTTTACGTTCGTTTCATTCTTAATGGACTATTTTGTCACAACACAACGTGATATACGAGATAAAAAAGCCCCTTTTAACGCGTTGCGTCGGCTTGCTTAGACTTAATGATAAAAAAATAAATAAAAATAAAAAAAATCTTTAATGTGAAGGAGAAAATTTCGTTAATGTGCGTGAAATTTCAATATTTTTTTGAGTCGTTCTAGATTGTGGAGACCTTGGAATGTGAATTTGAGATTAGGGGGGCCATGTCTGGAGAACCTTATCACTGGAGAACCTTATCACTCTGGAGAACCTTTTATCTCTGGAGAACATTTTATCTCTGGAGAGATTCGTCATGATGTTGATAGTGATGATGATGTAATGGACCGACCTCAGTAGCTGAAAAAGGCGGCGGACTCGTAACCTGGAGGTCGATGGTTCGAGTTGAAAGTATGGCAAATAGTAAGCCAATTCTGGTGTACGGTGTACCTATTTATAACTGACATTGTGGAATCATCTATGAGGGGATTATAGCCTAGTGCACTGGTAGTCAACTGGTTAACGCGCTAGTCTGGTAATCCAGGTAGCGAAGGGATCCGTTGGTTCAAATCCAACCCGATGTATTATTATTATTGTGTGCCGACCTCAGTAGCTTGATCGATAAGGTGGCGTACGTGCAATCTGGAGGTTGGTGGTTCAAGTACCGAGTTACGCAAATATTTAGTAATGTGAGTCTGAGGTCTGAGTAGTTGTGATATCACGATTGTGACAAACACAAATGTTATAACTATTATTACTCTTTTACGTGATTCTTTGACCATAGTTATCAAAATTAATGGAACCAAACTAACTGCTGGAAACAGTAGAGCCAGTGAATTCCTAATGCAGCAAATCGGCATTGCCACTCAAAGAGGCAATGCTGGAAGCATTATAATATTATCAGTGCTTCCGATAGTTCCGATGAAAAGAGAAGATGACACCTTGTTTTACTTAGAAATAAAAATTAACAAAATAAATACATAAAATTAGCACCTGCAGTTTAAAACAAAAAACTGCCGGAAAAATAATATGACAAGTTAACCTACAATTTGGGATTTTGACCACATGCTTTTTATGTTATCTGGTAAAATGGGTGTTGACATTTTGAAATAAATGGATGACCTACCAAAAACTACTGGAACGATTTATAAATCTTAATTAATGTTATTTCTTTCTACTTATAATACGTCTTAGACTTACTGCTGGAATAATGGGACGCTTTAGTCTTAATCGAGTAATTTAAATAAGTGTCAATTTTTTTAAACTGCCACAACACCTGAGGGCACAGGGCTAAAAGACACTTGCTTCTTCGTATGAATGCTGCCAATTTGTGTGGGTTCTGCGAATCTTGTTTGGAGTGCAGATTTATGATGTTGATTTAGTCTTGCGACAAGCTGTGTGCTGATTTATAAAACGCCAATTTATGTCGAGAGAGAGAAGATATAGGTGACAAAAAAAAGATGGATACAGTAATGAATGGGTGAGGTTAATGTGGGTACCTGGTGGAATTCAGCAAATAGTATACAGAAAACAGAAGAAGTGATGAGGTTAGGTTATGACTGTGTGTGATTGTTGAACTTGGAGTGGTCATGTGAGATAGAGCTAGAGCAAAGTGGAATTAGGATAGATGAAATTAGTGGAAATCAGTTGTCAAAAGAATACATTTTTAAGAGAAGGAGAGGGAGGAAGGAGAGAGACGAGAGGATGATTGGATGAGAAGCAGTAAGAAGAGAGAGAAGAAGAGAGAGAGTGGAATTGATAGGGATGAAATAGAAGTGTGATAGAGATATAGAGAGAGAGAAGAGAGAGAGAGAGAAGATGAATTGGATAGGATGAAAGAGGAGACAGTTAAAGAGAAAAAAGAGAGAAGAAGAGAAAGAGAGAAAGAGGAGGAGAGAAGAAAGGAGAGAAGGAGAGACAAGAGAGAAGAGAGAGGGAGAGAGAAGAGAGAGAGAGAAGAGAGAGAGATGGATAGGCAGAGAGAAGGGAAGACAAGTGTACAAGTATTAGAGAGAGAGAGTAGAGGGAGAGAGGAGAGAGAGAGAAAGAGCAGAGAGAAATAGAGAGAGAGAGGAGAGAGGGAGAGAGAAGATGATGGCAGAGTAGAAATAGGGAAGATCAATGTGAAAGAATCTTTAAAAAAAGCGGGAAGAAAGAAAAAAGAACAGTAAAAAAGAGAGATAAAGAAAAAAGATGGAGAGAGTGAGGCAGAATACAGAGGATCGAAGAGAACGAGAAGGGAAGACAGAGCAGGTAAGACTGGAGGGGAGAGGAGAAGAAGAGAGATAGAGACAGTGGAAAGGAGAGGGAGAGGAGAATGGAGAGCAGGAGGAGCGCAATGGAGGGAAAATGTAGGACGACATGTGCAGTTGAAGATGCGTATGAATAATTTAAAAAAATAAAAAATCCTCTTGTGGGAGTCTAATGGTTTGGTTTCATAGTGGTTTCACAGGCTTTTTTATTTCGTAACCATGAAACAGGAGCTACTGTAGACGCTTGTGGTCTGTGTTGTAGCCTGCCCATCCCGTAGTATGCCTTCCCTGATGATGGGCGAGAAGTGACACAATACTTCTCATTTAGGTGCTGGGTCAACACGAGCGCACCGGAAGGTATACCTTACAAACAACTGTAACCAAATTTTGAATACAAATTTTTGCCGGCGCGGAGGTTCGAACCCCGCATGGCAAGCGAGTGCTTAACCACTGAGCTAATCGTGAGCTCTTATGAATTATGAGTTGTTTTTTAAGTTATCATACATGGGCCTTCCGACAAATACCAATGGCTGAGACTTTGATGGAATTATCAGTCTCTGTGACCTTAACTGAGGAACTTGGTTTAGAACTGAAAACTGCGGTAATTCTAGGGTTATTCCCTTACTTTCCTTCTTAAGGATAAGGAAAGTAAAAAAGAATAACATATAAGAAGAACTAAATTTTAAGCAGGTCCCATTTTGTCAACGGTATCATATTTCACCACTTTTTTATCCACCATCGTCTTCCATTCATTAAAAAAAATCAATAATAGCACCTGATAAGAATTTGATACTCTTCAAAATCCTTCTTGATCTTACAACAATACCTGTCATCACATCAACTGATCAGGTGGAAATTGCAGATTTCAATCTCAAGAGTTGTCAAAACTACAATAATTTATTTTGTCTGTGAAAATGTCCATTAAAAATTCGACACGCCCACAAGTGAAGAATTTGATAACCCGTTTCAACTTTCATAATTTTGTTCTTCATTGTGTGTTACAAAATGCTTTGATTTTTTATTTACCAGCTGAAGGTGGTTAAGGTATTTTTGTACAATCTGTAAAGAATAGAATGCAATAATATTTTCATTCTGGTTCAATTTTTTTTTAATTTTGCATTCGGTTATTTCAAATAACATATGACTACATAATTACCTGTCACGAAAAATAAAATAAAATTATAAATGTTTTTCTTTGTGTTATTATATCACAATTTTAGTGGGTAGTGCAGAATTAGAGGACTTCTCCATATCTATAATATCCCAATATCCGCCACTGGTCGCTGCTCACATTCAGGCAGCTACTCATTTTTCCTCACGAGGTATGTGTGGACCCCGAACACCTAAGTATAGAGCAGAAAGAATCCTGCCCCGCTGGAGATCGAACCCAGGTCACCGTGCGTGCAATGCCTGGCGCGCTAACTCACTCTGCCACGGTGACTATTGCAACGAAAAATAACAATATCGCCTTATTTTTATTACTGTCTGCCTTAGCAGATCTAATGAATCCCATTATCCCAGCAGTAAGACCAACACGTATTATTATGTGCTCAAAATCCCAAATGACAGGATAACTTGTCATCTCCTGGACCTGGTTTCTAACCCGCAACCACTAGATTACCGTCTTGACCAATGAGCTACCGGGACCTACATGTGAGGGAGAGAGAAATAACTGTGAAGAGGAAGAAGGAAAGATATGCCATTCAAGTTAAGTTGCTGACTCTTTTGTGAAATATATTACAGCTTACTGTGCAAACCTGTAGAGCGATTTGCACAGTAAACTGTAAGTTATTTCACATAGACAGAGAGAGAGAGAGAGAGAAAGAAAAGAAAGAAAGACAGAGAAAGGAAAAGAGTGAGATAATTCAGACACAATTAACAAAAGAGAGAGAGAGAGTTGATAAATGCGAATTTATCAACTCTCTCTCTCTCTCTCTCTTTTTCTTTGTTCATAAAGACACATACAATGTGCAAAACAATTGAAAGATCTTGCAAAAGGAAAAGAGAGAGATAGAGAGCCAGAAAAAGAGAGAGCAAGAGTAGAAGAGAGAGCAGAAAAGAGAGGAGAGATGGTAAGAGAGAGGGAAAGAGGAAAAAGAAGTAGAGGAAAAAGAGAGAAAGAGAAAGCGAAGAGAAGAGATAGAGATAGAAAGAAAAAAGCAGGAGAGAAGAAAGAAAGCGAAATAGAAAAAAGAAGAGAGAGAAAAAAGAGAAAGAGAAACGAGAGAAGAAGAAAGATAGAAAGAAGAGAAGAGAGAGAAGAAGAGGAGAAGAAAGAGAGAAGAGAAAGAAAAAAGAGGAAGAGAGGAAGAGAGAGAGAGAGAGAAGATAGAGAGAGAGAGAAAAGAGAGAGAGAGGATTAAGGAATCTGGAAAGAATGCAGATCGGAATGCTGAGAGCTGAGGCTTCTCAGAACTTTATAGACTCACAACTCTAAAGTTAGTCCTTAACAAGGATAACAATGCTAGTTCTGCCAAGACCTACATCCATATGGGTAGCCAGCGCTCTGCGGACATGGAACAATAGTTCGTGTCTTCTCCATGGTTAAAGTTGCTTAACTTTGGTGATCCAATGACGTATCTTCAAGATCCTACGGATAAAAAAAGATCATCCATACAGAAAGTCGACCTCCGTGGCTCAGTGGTTAAGAGCATGGGTTACTGACCCGGAGGTTGCGGGTTCGAATCCCGGATGGAGCATAAAATTCTGACCGAGTTTTTCCGTTTCACGAATGGCATGTGAGTAATGCGAAATCAGTTCCAAGCACGATTACATCTAAAACATTTCTTTAAAAAATCCATTGAGAATTTCAGAACATACTCATAAATTGACTCCTTGAATTTCTCAGAAATGTTTTTAGAAGATTGGACTCATTGCCATCAAATTGAATTTTATTTTTTTCTAAAAAAGACAGAAAGAACAACAGTAGAAGTAAAGATGAATAAGTGAATAAAGAAATGATAAATAAATGAGAGAGCTCGTATTGACCCAGGTCCTAAAGGAAAAGTATTGTGTCTCGCCCATCAGAGGGGAGGCATACTACGGGATGGGCAAGCTACAACACAGACCACAAGTGTCTACAGTAGCTCCTGTTTCATGGCTACGAAATAAAGAAAGCCTGTGAAACACTAGGTATTATTAAAAAAAAATAAATAAATAACGTACAGGAAGATGAAGAAGCGTGAGAAGTAAAAGAAAAAAACTATATGGAGGAAGAAAGCTAGAAATGAGCAAGTTTCAATTGTGAAGCCGCAAGGACTTTAAAAAAAGGTAATTGGGCCCTGGAACCACTTTCGCATTACTTACCCTAACATCCATGCCAATTCCTGAAACGGAAAAACTCGGTCTGAATTTTCCAGCCGGGATTCGAACCCGCAACCTCCGGGTCAGCAACCGTTCCTTCAATAAAAGTGAGACAACAAGAGACTCAGGATTAATCCTGCAGGATGTTGGGATAGCTTAGGATGTTTTATGTTGGGCAAGATGAAATGAGGGAGAGGGGATGAGTTAGGGTAGGTTCAGTGAGAGAGAGACAAAGAGTGTAAGGAACGAGTAGGATTAGAGAGAGAGAGAGAGAGCGTGAGGTAGGATTAGAGAGAGAGAGAGAGCGTGAGGTAGGATTAGAGAGAGAGAGAGAGAGAGAGAGAGAAAGAGTGTGAAGTACGAGTAGGATTAGAGAGAGAGAGCGTGAGGTAGGATTAGAGAGAGAGAGAGAGAGAGAAAGCGTGAGGTAGGATTAGAGAGAGAGAGAGAAAGAGTGTGAGGTACGAGTAGGATTAGAGAGAGAGAGAGAGAGAGAGTGACAGAGCGTGAAGTAGGATTAGAGAGAGAGAGAAGAGTGTGAGGTACGAGTAGGATTAGAGAGAGAGAGAGAGCGTGAGGAAGGATTAGAGAGAGAGAGCGTAAGGTAGGATTAGAGAAGAGAGAGAGAGAGAGAGCGTAAGGTAGGATCAAATCTGTCTATTCATTTCACCCTAGGACTATGACCTGACTATTCCCGGTTCCACTCAGGCTGGGTGTGGTTAGTTTGAATTACCAATTACCAGTCGCCTGAATTACCGTCGTACACTTTAACCACTGAGCTACCGGTACAGACTTTTATCCCGCTTCTAATTTACACAAATATGATTACTATACAGTTTTTGTGAGGACACCCAGTATACAGAGTAAACTCCAAATACGTGGATACTGTTACATACCTACAAATCCCGACAGGGAGTTTCACATGTGAAATGTTTAATTTTAACAAATTGGTGGAATTGCGAACAATAAAAAAAAAAACTTGAAATATTGAACTCTGAATTCTCAATTAAAATTATTTATTTTTAAAACATTTGTGTCTGGTTTTTTCCTTGAAAATTTCATTGTCTTCCTCAATATTTGTATGAAGAAGTCATAACTTGGTTTCCTAATTAAGGGTAAACCAGCCGTTGATCCGTACTTCACCAAGGGAATATAATTGATATATTACTTTTTTTATATTTATTCATATTTATTTTTTAATAAATCAATAATCTGGTAGGGGCCTTTAAACAGGGAGTAGACCAGCAGTCTGGCTGGGGTACTAGAAACAGGGAGTAGACCAGCATTGGCTTGGTTCTGGGGGCCCTTGTCAAGTATTAGGCTCCTTGTAAAGACAGTGGTAGAAGTGCTGAGTCATTCCTCCACTGTCTGGCTACCATCGTTCACGATGACGCCACCCTTCGAGATGAAATTAATTTTTGGCCCGTCAATTCTTGTCAAAAAAAGTGAAAATTTTTATTTTTCCAGTACAAATCCACGGTGGTCAAAATCCTAATATTCCTGCCCGCTGGGATCGAACCCAGGTCACTATGCGTGCAATGCCTAGCGCGCCAACTCACTCGGCCACATTGGTTATTTTATTCCGTATAAAATGAATAAAACTATTCTTTCCTAAAACATGGTTTTTTTGTTAGGGTTTCAACTTCGTTTTCCAATATTCCGGAACAGGGAACAAAAGGAAATAATTTATAGAATAATGTTAAATTGTGTATACTTGTTATTCAAGTAGATGAAAAGTTATAGGTCTATAATGTATGTTGTATAATTGTGTCATGTATGTAATAGTATTCAGGAAGGGGGGGGGGTTGATTTTATGGTTCCCCAAGGCCCATTAGATGATGTCATTTAAGCCGTTAAACTTCCTAGTTTAGGCGTTAATTGCCGTCGACTGTCGATCCCAGTAGAAGAAGCAGGACCCCCATAGACGAGGGAAAAAACAGAGCATTGGATATGGACTCTATTAGCGGTGCTACCGTCACTCTATCGTGGTAGCAGCGGAGTCACAGAAATACACAGACAATTGTATCCGGGGTTAAGGTGGCAGAGAATGCCTAAGGCATTAACTTCGCCCCGGATTACAAAAAATTGTAATTAAAAATTAATATTGATCTTTATTTCTTTTGTACATACTTCTAAGTTTTCTTTAATTATTGTTTTTTTTTATGATTGTTTTGTAAAAAAAAAAAGTGTAAATAAATAAATACACGCATAGAGGTCGGTGGTTCGAGTAAAGTTAATTTTTTTAGTTATAATATTTTTTGTATAATATGGTTCTTAACGTCGCTTTCAACTGCATGGTCATATCACGACGGGGTGTTACCCTCCATTCGCTGGAAACTTACAAACCGGCAACTCAAATTAACCTCACCCAGCATCTCTTGATGGCTTATTCCAAGCATCACGAGCGTTCGATTTTGAAAGGGTCACCCATCAAGTCCTAGCCTCGCTGGACGTTGCTTAACTTCAGTGATGAATGAGAACTGGTGTATTCAACGTGCTATCGACGACGTTTAATCCGCTGTCTATGGTGCACTCTAGGGTCACTAAATCTACAGAGGGCATTGCGCCACACATGATAAAGTCATCAACGGAAAATGATGAATGGTAGAAAATACTTTAACCCATTGCTATCATGGGTTTCATATTATAGACACCGTATGTCTTCTGGATACCGGATGGTTATCAGATATGATAGACGGGGTTATCCTTATCTTAGAGGCATGGTTATCAAATGTGATGGACATGATAGCAAAATTTGCATGCTTCGCGGATTCCTTATTTGGGTATCACATGTGTTTAGACATGGAATTCTATGAAAATAAAAATTATTAATTATCACAGGAAATTTGATCATATGTGTAACAGCTAAATCGATTGATGACCGTCTCTGGTTATCAGTAAAGGGCTCGGTACGCAATGGGTTAAACATTAAACTGGTGGGTACCTTCCACCAAAGTGTATTATTTTTATTAATGGTGGAATAGACAGATGGACGAAATGTGTTTTCTTACATGGCGACGAATCCATGAATGAAATAGACGTGTTTTCCAGCATTATGTCTATGAATTTATGGAAGAAACATGTTCGTTTACATCGTTAACTTTCAGTCTCACATCGTGTTGTCAATTTTAGGCATCGTAAAATATTCAACAAGGCGTGCCTTGAGCGTTTGTGAAACAGGGCCCATATCTAAGGAACCTACGGTTTTTTTTTTTCTAAAATGAAGCTTGCTTGGACGGGGCCTAAGATAATAATAATATCGCCTTATTTATACTTGCCCGATTAGGACTATTAAGTCCCATTATTCCCGCAGTAAGCCCAAGACGTATTATTATGTGGTAAAATCCCAATTGGGAGGATAACTTGTCATGTCCCGGCTGGGTTTCGAACCCGCGACCTCTGGAATCTCTGGATTCACAGAGCTACCGGGACAGACCGGGAAGATCAAGTCAGATGGGTGGAAGATTCAGAATAGGGGAACTTTGAACAAAGCTCGGATGTGAGGATCTTTTAAAACATTGACTACTTGTCACACTATGTGTGTGACACAATGTTAAACCTATACGCCACGTCACACATATTGTGTGACAGTCGATGCTACTTTGAATGAGTGTCACAATAGGATAAGGAAAGTAAAAATAGAAAGAAAAGAAGTGTCACACTTTTTGGTGTGACGTGGCATACAGCGTTAAAAAACCACCTCTGTATGCCACATCACACAATATGTGTGACTATGTATAGTACGTGGGTACGGTAAAGTGTCCAAAAATGACCTTGGCAGTCAACGTGTTAAAATATGTTAAAATAGGCAGTTAAAATATGAACAATTATATGTTTATAGTGGTGTTGATTTCGGAGGATTCATACATTCAGATTTAGGGCCGACCCTTCCTAAAGTTGGAGTTTCAATCTATCACGGGGCACTATAGCCCAAGTTGAGGGACAGTCTGGCATTTTTTTTTTTTTTTATTTTTTTAATGAGATAAGATAAGAATAACTTTTATTTGGTATTTTCGACAGAAGTTTTCCAATGGTCAGTACAATACAATAATACAAAAAATAAAAAAATACAGACCATCATTTTTACTATTGTTTTTCCTTTTTTATGTTTGGTCATTTGACCAATGATGATAGTATTCATCTTTGGTATCCTCACGAGGTATGAGTGATTCACAGCTTTTATTTAGTATATAGCCATTTAACAGGAGCTACTAGTAGACGCTTGTGGTCTGTGTTGTAGCCTACCTAAGCTATCCATCCCGTAATATGCCTCCCCTCTGATGGGCGAGAAGAGACACAAAACTTCCAATTTAGGTGCTGGGTCAACACGAGCCCACCGGAAGTATCCCTTACAAAATAAAAGTAATCAAATTTAGAAT
This sequence comes from Bactericera cockerelli, assembly GCA_024516035.1. Taxonomy (NCBI): domain Eukaryota; kingdom Metazoa; phylum Arthropoda; class Insecta; order Hemiptera; family Triozidae; genus Bactericera; species Bactericera cockerelli. The sequence goes on along the minus strand of CM044963.1, from coordinate 6,686,776 downwards.
ACAATTTTTGTCGGATCTGGGTATCAAACAAGGATCATCCGCATGGCAAGTGAGTGCCTAACCACTTCAACCCTATTTATTTACGTCCAAAATTCGTCATTGAGTAGGAGACTTTACCATCCATCTCGCTTGGAACAACTTTTTTTTCTTTTTTTTTACAGGAAGAGTGCCCGGAACCGCTTTCGCATTACTTCAGGGCACTTTACCTTTACCCTCCATGACCTTTCCGGAAACGGAAAAATTCGGTCAGAAATTTCCGCTCCGGCCGGGATTCGAACCCGCAACCTCCGGTCAGTAACTAATGCTCTGACCACTGAGTCACGGAGGTCGGCCGCTTAGAACGAACTGCCCACACGAACCTCACCCAGCCTGGATGGGTCTGAAAGATCCCGGCCCTGAACTTATCCCTGATCATTGGGTGCACGCATCTCATTACATCGAAAGCGTGGCCATGCTCTGCTCCTATTCTTGGGTGATATAAAATTATCTACATGGAAAGAAATTAAAAATATTTCAGGGTGTTCTCTTCCAGTCCCGCTTTCCCTGATTTATGCATTTTAATTACAGGAGATAATATAACTCCCAGTGGCGACGCGTTGGGCGTAGTAGGGGAAACTATTAGGTCCTTTTTTATTTAAAACTATCAGCTCAATTTCAAAAGAACGGACCGAAAACAATACTTTCTCTAACTTTCAGGAAACAGCTCAGTCTGTCTCGGTAGCTCAGTGGTAAAGGCTCAGTTCGAAGCCCAGCCGGGACATGACAAGGTATCCTCTCATTTGGATTTTTTACCACGTAATAATATGTCTTGGGCTTACTGCTGGACTAATGGGAATTAATAGTCCTAATCGGGCAGTATAAATAAGGCGATTTTTCTTTATAATTTCATTGTATTTTACTGTATATATTTTGTATTACCTAATAATGCATAATATAATAATAATAATTACAATACAAGTAAATGGCAATGGACATTGCCATTTACTTGTATTAGAACTGATGGGTGGCCGACTTTTTGGACTAATGTCCGATTGGGTGGACAGACAGAAACTCCAACCAAGATGGAGGTGCCGTCGAAGTGTCTCAGGGCCCTTTGCAGCCCACCAGGGGCCGCCACTGTTCATCATTCTCCTCATCTCAGAGACAGCAGCGACTTAATTAGAAATTTAATCGTCAGATGCCATCGACGCCGCCGCGCGTCGATATGAAGGCCCGTGCCTATGCGACATGCCGCCGTGGCAGCAGAAGCAAAATTTGGTAGCGCGTAGCTCGTATAAACATTCATCAAGTCCCTGGCTCGTTAACACTTTGTGTGCCCAGCCCAAAATGGTGATTTTCCCTGCACTGAGAAAAAAATTATCCTGGACATTCATCCTTGAAAAAATGTTAAAATATAAGGATGATAGATACTTAAATTAGTGTATTTCTCACTTCATTATTACAATGTAACTTGTATCGTTATCTTAGTGTGCAAGGACAAATAATCTTTTCTTAAAGTAATCCCGATTCCATCCTCGTTTAAGGATAACTTACTAGCTAACAAGGATGTCCTTTTTCTCAGTGTGGGACCGCTGGTACGAGACAGTTATTTTATTATTATTTCAGGCAAACTCATCTGCCAAGTTGGTGGCAGCGTATCGTGGTAGTGCGTAGCTCGTATCGACAATAAAGTAGTTCCTGACTCATTAGATAGCATTATTTCGTCTCTTTATTGGAAGTTATTTGAGGAATTAAGACACATTATATATATGTGTATAAGTATATGTATACTTATTTACAATGTTAGGCATCATACTTGTGCAACGATAGAGTCAGCAGTAGCAAGAACAGCCGCCTAATTTGTTAGAGCTTATAGCTCGTACAGACAATGAAGAGTCCTAGACTTAATAAATATAAGTATTACGTATATAACTCATAAAAGTTTAGAAGATTAGACATAGACAATATTATAGATCTTCTTATAGTGCTGACACTGCTGACAGAAAGAATTCACACACAGTGGATGATTACATAAATATATATTTACAATTTACATAAATATAAATATATATAAAGTATATATTTACATAAATATACACAGACAACTGTTATATCATAAGCATACTAGTGGTACCTAAGTTGAGTCAGCAGGAGGCCTTATAAGTCCTAGGTCCATAAGTCCGTGTTTCATGAATAATTCTAGGGCTGTCTGAGAGATTTCAGACACATTTATGTAATACTAGCGGGCTGTCGCCCGCTTTGCGGGCCGAGGCATGGCCCGCAAAGCAAAAAATCCTTTTTCGCCAATGGCAGGCGAAAATCTTATTGCAATCCCGTCTTATTGCACATCTAGACTATATGACAAAGTTACCTACCAAATTTCAGCTTCCTAGGACTTACCAGTTCGGAGAAACAGTGATGAATCAGTGAGTGAGTGAGTCAGTCAGTGAGTGAAACTCTCTTTTATAAGTATAGATGTGTATATAAACTCATAAGCGTACTAATTGTGCGGTGGCGGCAGCAAGAGGCCACGTTGACTAACAAGTTCTTGTATTAAACAGATATCTCTATTGCTGACTGAAGGAATTCAGACTAATTAGTTAGGCACCTAGTTTTTATTATTATTATTATCTGACCTGGTTGCAGGGTTTTCAGTGAAACCCTTACAATATTAACACTGCGACCTAATTAGATCTATTGTCACAAGTTGATTCAATTCGGTTTTAACGTCCTGATTTGAGTTAGTCAGGACGGGGGTTTTACCCTCCATTCGCTGGGAATCGTACTACCTGCCCACATTAACTTCACCCAGCCTGTGTAGGGCCGGAAGTGCCAGCCTCACATGTTTGGAAAGGACAGAATTTTCTTCGAAAAGTCTACCCCAACCGGGAGTCGAACTCGAGACCTCTGGACTACGGGCAGTAGTCACAACCATTACGCCACGGAGCGCGGAGGCTGGCTAAATAGGTACCTAGTTACTAGATGCCACAAATCAGAGGAGTCTTAACTATGTTAGTCGCAGTGAAAAATAGGCCTCATACACCAATACTAACATCATTATCAACAAAAACAAATAGTACAAATACCTACAACTGAAAAATAAAAACATAACAACATCAACATGAAGAAGTCCAAAGAAAAACAACAATGATGTCAATGATCCAATTGTAACACAACAACCACAAAAACAAAACAAAAATAATAAAATTATTAAAGTATTAGAAATATTTTATTGGATATATTTGTGTTAATCCCTTTTGTGATATCACAACTACTCAAACTCGCTTTACTAAATCTAGCTACTGAAGTCGGCAAATAACAACAATAACAACGAAAAAGAACAACAATAATATTGATAACAACATCAACAAAAACAAAGCAAAAAGCACTAGAAGTCAAAGAAGAAATTGAAGAACAAGAATATCATTGATTGCAACACTACAACCACAAATAAAAACAATTATTATAATTATAACAACAACAACAATAACTACAACAACAAAAGCAACAACAACAGCATATTAGCGGTGCAAATACCCAGTACGCAGTGCTAGTCAGGCGTGAAATGCAAAACGCAAAGTGTTTTCTCTTCATTGCGAAATCCAACACTTTGCAAATCTACACTTAACCCTTCTGTGTGAATGCGACGCAGTACAAGACCAAACACATCCACTTGTCTGGCCTTTGTTAGAAAAACCCTGCGCAGTAGTACACAAAGCTAAATCTTTTGCATGATAGTGACCAAGCGCTGCCGATGCCGGTGAAAAATTTGAAAATTATAAATTCCCCGTCGTGATATGACCTTGACCATGCAATAGAAAGCGACGTTAAACCCAAATGAAAAACAATCTTTTGAAGAGTAAATCAGATAACATAATTATTTTGTACTTATTTTTATTTATAAATTTATTTTATAAACAGTTGGATCAAGCTTTATTTACATCTTTTATATACATTGAACATGCGAACAAATTGAGAAATAAATACAAACAAAGCCTGATCTTGTTTATATATGTTTATAAATAAATGAATTGTTTAAGAAATACTTTAACTTATTTACCTGAAGAAGAGGGTTTTAGTGGGAATGGCGCACTGTTTTAAGCGCTGGAAGCCCACACTTGAATAACATCAGAATATTTTGCCTCCTCTCCCATGAAAAAAAAAACTTATTTACCTAAAAAGAAGCTCATCTAAAAAAAAAAAAAAAAGATTCAGGAAGTTCTCTGTGTCCGTGTGGTCCATCCTCCAGAGCTTGGAACTTTCACCTTTCTGTGAGGGCTATGTCCGACGTGTACCAAATGCCAATGTCTTTCGGACCAAAGTTATGCCAATGTCACGCGTGACTGCGCCTGACCACTTCACCGTGTGTCGTCAGGTCTACCAATAGTCAATAGTCGACCAATATGGTGAAGAGGTAAACATCTCGGACTAATAATCAGACTAAAAAAACATCGCCTTATTCATACTACCGGATTATGTCTAAAGAGGTCGCGGGTTCGAAACCCACCCGGGACAAGTTATCCTCAAACTATAAAACAGGATTAGTTAGTTAGTTTTCATATTTGTGTTAATCACTTTCGTAATATCACAACTACTGAAACTCGCTTTACTAAATCTACGCTGAAACCGGGACTTGAACCACCGACCTCCAGGTTACAAGTCCGCTGCCTTATCGCTCAAGCTACTGAGGTCGGATTAGATAAACAGGATTAGATTTCAGCTGACTATAGTTCGCTGTGATTGGTTTACATTTTCACTAGAGGACCCGTTGAGGCATGATGTCCAGTGTCTACTGTGAATAAATCTAATTCTGTTTTATAATTTTGCCCTAATACGTGTTGGGCTTACTGCGGGAATAATTGGACTCATTAGTCCTAATCGGGCAGCATAAATAAGTAATATACAATAAGGTTCCGGTTGGTTCGGGGTGATGGAGAGGAAGGTTTTAGCGGGTATAGCGCACTGTTAAGCACTGGAATCCCACACTTCGTCTTGAATACCCTCAGGAGATTTGGGCAGCATTTGATTGCGCGACCTGCTACCTGAAATATAAAAAAGTTTGCCATCACTCTCAAGGAAAATAAAATATAAAAATAAGGCGAACATAAGAATAATTATTACTATCACTCATGTTAATCTCACCCAGTCAGCAACCCACCTTGTCCCGTCTGCAACACGAGCAGAATCTTGCTGCTGACTCTGCTGACTGAGGTATGAAATCAGATTCCAACTTCTGCTGACTCAACTGTATTTGTTGGACAATGCGAGTGAGAATTCTCACGGCCTCTCTGATTACAGCTGAAGGAAAAGTGAGAAGATCTGAGTCTGCACAAGAAGAGAGCAGCATTAGTTCAGTGGTTGGATACTCGCTTCCCATGCGGAGTGTCCTGGGTACGAATTCCGTCCCCACAACAAAGTTTACAATTTAGTTACAGTTAGTTGTTTGTGAGGGACTTTATGCCGACCTCCGTGGCTCAGTGGTTCAGAACATTGGTTGCTGCCCGGAGGTTGCGGGTTCGAATCCCGGCCGGAGCGAAATATTCTAACCGAGTTTTCCGTTTCTGGAATGGCGCGTATGTAAAGGTAAAGTGCTCTGAAGTAATGCGAAAGCGGTTCCGGGGCACTTTTACCTTTAATAAACGCGATACCTTCATGTGGGCTCGTGTGAACCCAGCCAAAAAATGGAAAGATTTTTTTTTCATAATATTTGTGTTATTTAACTTAGTGATATCACATATACTCAAACTCATGCTGCTAATTATTTACCGAACTTATCCGACGCCTTATCGATTAAGCTACTGAGGTCGGTCAGAAATTGGAAGTATTTTTCACTTCTCGCCCATCAGAGGGAAGGCATAAACGGGATAGGAAAATTACCAGTGACGACTTTACCAGAGTATTTCGCCGAACCCAGGCTAGGTGAGGTTTAGTTTGTATGTTTCCTACGAAAAAATGGAAAGCCCTGGAATGACCTTGGATCTTGGACTACTTCAATGTGGTGTCCCTTTTTTAAATCTCATGTCTCAACGATTAGGGATTCGAAACCCGACTTATAAACTACAAGTCATGTGCCGGTTAGCAATAAAAATAGGATAATTTAATACCTGTAAGAGTGTAAGCAAAATTATAACGATCATAATAAAAACTTTGTGAATATAATACCTAATGTATACAATAAAAATGTAATAGACAGGAGTAGAAGAAAATATCATCCTACAAAGGGTTGTTTTTTGTGGGGCAACTTGTTCAGGATTGCTTTTGAAATTAAAAATAAATTACAAAAATTACAACACATATCATAAAATTTCCATTGAGGTGCAACCACTCCAACATTTTTCGAGTTAACCCTCTTCGAGAGATTTTTGAAGTGAAAACTAGTTCTTGAAACCTCCCTCCTTTTTCTTTTTTTGTTTAACGTCTATTGAACATTTAGGTCATTGATACGGAGGTTTTACCCTCCATTCACTGGAAACTCACTAACCAGCTACCCACATTAACCTCTCCCTGCTTTGGTCCGGCAAATAGCCTAGCACCACTAGGTTTCAACTTTCAGTGGTCAACTGTGAGCCATCACAAAAAGAAAAATGAGATCAAGAAGATGATTTGGGGCTGTTTTTTTTACCCTTTTTACTGATCTGCACTGGAAAGGTGATTTTATTCGTGTTCTTTGTCTAGAAAAGCAAGAAAGGTCAACAATAGAACTTAAAAAGGTCATCAAAGAGGGTTAAAAGTCAACAGAGGGATTGATGTTTCGATTTAGAAGGATTAATTCTGGACTATACACATAATGGAGTTAGATGACAAATTGGTCAGGGTTTGTCCGCGATTTACCAACCAGTAGTTTAACTGTTTTTGTTTACAAAGGTCAACAAAAAAAACCTTTAGGTCTACAAAGGTTAACAACAGAATCTATTTGTCTACTGGGGTCAACAAAATGGATCGGTGTACAAAATAATTGAGATGGATTGTCCTTAATGCGTATTTGCATCCCGAAAATCGCACTCAGTCTTGCATACATTATGCAGGCACCTTTATAATGCTGGAGTTAAGCAACATCGGCGAGATTCTGGACATGGTGGGTGACAAAAATAACGAAACCTAGTGATGCTACTGACTTTTTGGCGCCCACTCAGGCTGGGTAAAGTTTATGGGCGGGTAGCTAGTTGAGAGCTGCCAGCGAATGGCAGTAATTGACCGTAAAATTTTCGTACAACAAACTTACTATGTTTAAGATTAGAGAGCGCACGAATAAACTCAGTGGTTAATCACTCGCTTGCCATGCGGAGGATCCCGGTTCGAACCCCCGCGACGATAAAAAAAATTGTATTCAAAATTTGGTTACAGTTGTTTGCAAGGGATACCTTCCGGTGCGCTCGTGTTGACCCAGCACCTAAATGGGAAGTATTGTGTCACTTTTTCGCCCATCAGAGAGGAGGCATACTACGTTATGGGCAGCTACAACACAAGACCACAAGCGTCTACAGTAGCTCCTGTTTCATGGCTACGAAATGGAAAAAAGGCTGTGCAACACTCATCTTAAAAAAAAAGAAAAGAGTCTAGAGATTAAATATGAAAAGAAAGATAAATAAAAGGCAGAAGAAGAGTAATATTAAAAAGAAATAGAATGTATGTAAGCCTTTTGTAGCTAGCAATTTAATTTCTTTCATTTGAAAAAAAGAGAAAAAAAAAGATTATAGAAATTGAAAACTCCACACACTTACATATACCTAACTCTAAGCAGAATTAATTTATTATTAAAATAATTGAAATTAATTATTCATAAAAATTAATACCATCGTAATTCGTATCACCATTATTATTATTAAAAAAAAATTAGAGAGAGAGAAAGAGAGAGAGAGAGAGAGAGAGAGAGAGAGAGAGGAGGAGAGGGAGGAGGGGGACCCTTTCGGCCTAAAATCATGGAGTGGGGGGTTGCTGGATAAAAAAAAACAAGGTATCGCGGGTTCTAAAGATATTCAACAGGAACAAAGACTCAGGTAGGGCTGGAGTGACGCAACTTTGACTTCTTATGTCGTCAGACGCAATTATATTACACATGAAACTCACCCTAACCCAGAAAACATTGCATGAACCATGCATAAATAAGTAATGGGGAATTCATTCAGTGCCTCAAACATCGTTAATCTCACAGACTTCACAGAGCCTGGGTGGGGCCGGGGAAATCCAAGCGTAACAAGCACAAGGAGGGTAAAACCCCCGTCCTGTCTACCTCAAGTCAGGACGTTAAAACCAAATAGAATCAATAGACATAAAGGAGCCTAGACATTGGATCTGGCCGTTCATATAATCCTCTCACCACCGTGATATAGGTATCAATACTTATCTCACGGATATGGACAAAAAAAAGTACTTATATTTAGTACAAGGCAACACCAGCGAGGACCTCCATCCTGAAAGCCATAACCAGCTACCAAATACACACCACGAGTTGTTGGATAGCACCATCACATGTTCGATTGAATGGTCACCCATCCAAGTCCTAACCTCGCTGGACGTTGCTTAACTTCATGACGGAACGAGAACTGGTGTATTCAACGTGTCATCGATGCTGGCTAAAATAAATTTCAAATTGACACGGATACTCCACACGATAGAATAATAATTTAATCTTTACGAATTTTAAATTCCAAAATGTTGAAATAGCCTAGGTTATCGCTAATAGTTCAAGGATGATTGGACAGGGGACAGGCCAATTTATTAGCCTGTGCGTACGCACTACGCATTCTACGCATATGAATGCGTGAATTAGATATACGTTTTTTATTGGCCCCCCCTAGATTTCAATAGTTTCCTTGATGTATGGCAGGAGAACCGAATATAGGATCAGTTGACGCGTGAATTTTATTTGGGTCCCCTCAATAGATGCATGGCGAAATTAATAGTCAATTTTGTTAAACCTCTGTGAGACGCTATAAACGTGCATTGGCAGTCAAGTGGTTAACGCGCTTGTCTAATGATCCAGGTAGCGTAGAGATCCGTTGGTTCGAATACCATCCAGCGCATAAATTTTTCCTCATTTATTTGAGTACTAGCTAAATCCCGGCACTTTGTCTGTTGGGCTGTGATGGTATTGTAAACATACAACCCCTAAAAGGTCATAGTTAGCCAGTCAGACACAAACAGATTTGAGTTTTATGTATAGAGAAGAGATGTAACCACTTAATAATAAGACTCTGAGGGTTTTGTGGTTACCTCGCCTGGTGGTTAACTTCCACTGTATTGTTATTATTAAGCCTAGATTTTGCGAATTGTGATCTTGATTTTATTTCTGAAGCTCGCCTTAATTGGTCTCCTTTATATGGTACACCCGTCATAACAAGAACATTCGTAATATATCTTCCGGGATATGTCGTTTACCTCTCAGGTGGCGCAGCTTCCTGGAAGTGATGACCCTGCTCAAGTGATGAACCAGCTTAAGTGATGACCCTACTCAAGTGATGAACCTGCTCAAGTCATGTTCCTACTTAAGTGATGACCTTGCTCAATTGATGAATCTGCTCAATTGATCCTGCTCAAGTGAATCAAGTGATAACCTTGCCAAAGTGCATCAACTGATGACCCTGCTTAAGTGATGACACTGGTCAAATGATGAATCTGCTTAAGTAATGACCCTGCTCAAGTAATGTTCCTGCTTAAGTGATGACCCTGCTCAAGTGCTGACCCTGCTCAAATGATGAATCTGCTCAAGTGATGACCCTGCTCAAGTGATGACCCTGCTCAAGTGATGACCCTGCTCAAGTGATGACCCTGATCAAGTGATGACCCTGCTCAAGTGATGACCCTGCTCAAGTGCTCAAGTAATGTTCCTGCTCAAGTGATGACCCTGCTCAAGTGATGACCCTGCTCAAGTGATGACCCTGCTCAAGTGATGACCCTGCTCAAGTGATGACCCTGCTCAAGTGATGACCCTGCTCAAGTGATGACCCTGATCAAGTGATGACCCTGTTCAAGTAATGACCCTACTCAAGTGATGAACCTGCTCAAGTGCTCAAGTAATGTTCCTGCTTAAGTGATGACCCTACTCAAGTGATGAACCTGCTTAAGTGATGACCCTGCTCAAGTGCTCAAGTAATGTTCCTGCTTAAGTGATGACCCTGCTCAAGTGATGACCCTACTCAAGTGATGACCCTACTCAAATGATGACCCTGCTCAAGTGATGACCCTACTCAAATGATGACCCTGCTCAAGTTATGACCCTGCTTAAGTTATGACCCTGCTTAAGTTATGACCCTGCTTAAGTGATGACCCTGCTCAAGTGAATCAAGTGATGACCCTGTTCAAGTGATGACCCTGCTCTAGTGAATCAAGTGATGGCCCTGCCCAAGTGAATCAACTGATAATCCTGCCCAAGTGAATCAACTGATGATCCTGCCCAAGTGAATCAACTGATGATCCTGCCCAAGTGAATCCAGTGATGACCCTGCTCAAGTGATGACCCTGCTCACATGATGAATCTGCTTAAGTGATAACCCTACTCAAGTAATGACCCTGCTTAAGTGATGACCCTACTCAAATGATGACACTACTTAAGTGATGACCACTTTTGGAGTTATTTACGTGCATTTCATAATATCACATTCTAGTTTAATGACCAATTTTTGACTGTCACAATAACTGATCAAATTCTCAAATATATGTATAAATGCATTTGGTGAGATCCCTACCAGCAGACTCCAACGCTACCTGGATGAACCACTTGACCACCTTAACCACTCCAGCGCCTTAACCACTTAACCACCGAGTCACGCGTATGACACAATTATTACCGGGAACACAAGATGTTCCCGCGGGAATCGAACTCAGGACGATTTCAGCACCTCATCGCGACGCAACCGCAACCTTCAGTCTTCGCGTAACTTTGTCCAAATAGGGCACACACACCAGTTCGGGCCATTTAGGGCACCAGGACGCTGCGCGAGACCACAAATAGACAAGGTATATCGGCAAAAAAAAAAAACCTACCAGAAAACCCGACCAGATACCAGAAGTAGATAGTATCACAAATGTTCCCATGGATCCGATTGTGGACGAAGAAGAAAAAAACTTATTTCTTATTTCCAATTCGTCAAGAACAAGATTTGTGATTTTGTGCTTTGAATTTTGATTCGGTGGAGTGATTGTATGAGTGCTGAGCAGGTTCCGAGTATTTGGTGGTTGTCCCTGAGAAGGCCGTACGGGTCAGGGCCGAATTTAAAGGGGTTCAAAAGTGGATTTTTTTTTCTTGTTTTATTAGGGTTTAACCTATTTTTTTAACTGCATGGTCAATTTGGTCATATACGACGGGAACTCTACCCTCTATTCGCTGGCAACTCACAAACCTGCTACCCGGATTAACCTCACCCAGACTTGGTTGAGCCCGAGATTGACCCTCTTTTCCACGGGGCCTGACGTTAGCTCCAATCAATGGCCCGTTTTGAAAAGAAAAAAAAAAAAAAAAAAAAAAATCACACACCAATTTCTTACGACTTTTAAAAGTTGATTTGAACTTTTTTTTCTCTCCCAGATTTAGAATTAATTAGCATTTGCCAATCTTGTAGCCGCGGTGCGGTTCTCGATACCAAATTATTCCCGCCTCTGTTAGATAATCTATGTTAACACAAACACATATTGTATTACCTGTATCTAAACGTATACAATACAATATACAATACAATACTCGTACATACATAATGTATGTTACTTCCTATTGATTTTTATGGTTCTTCGATGTCCTCAAGGGATGAAGGATTTCATCACAAAGGGAAAACTAGAACGAGGAAAAGACAGGACAAGAACACCGTCTTAAGAAAAATACCGGGTTAAGAAAAAGAACCAAATAAAGACGTATAAGAGTACACGTGGGGGAGATAGGAGAAGTGTGGGATCTGAGAGAGATGTTAAACAACTTTAAAAAAGAAAAATTGAGCAAAGAATGCAAAAATATGGTAGTTGCTGTGAGTAATAAGGAGTGCAGAGATATTGTGAGAAAAAATATTGAAGTAATATTTAAAAAAGATGACCTTTCAATAGAACTGTTTACGCCGGAAGAAAAAGATAAAAAAAGAGCACGTGACTTTTCGACAGACAGGAGGGAGCGCACCACAGAAGCAGTAGTTATTAAGACAAATATAAGTACTTACGCGGAAACCTTGCGGAATATCCGAGCTGTAGTAGACCCGGCAGAGATAGGAGTCGATATCAAGGCAGTTAAAAAAACCAAGGATAATAATATAGTGGTAGTTACCAACAGCGGTAAAGCCGAAGCTCTGCATAGGGAAATAGCGGCAAAAATTACAGGGGTTGAAACTCACGTGACCGGAAACAATAAGACTCTTCTTATTTTTGACGTGGATGCAACAATTAGGGGAAGTGAGGTCGAGGAGATTATCAAGAGGGAAACTCGCGAGGACGGGACACAAGTAAGGTTCATAAGAACTACTCAGTCCGGCTCACAGGTAGCCACCGTGGTGATGCCCGCGCGGGCGGCGGACGCTCTGCTAGCCAAGGGGGAGATTAAGATAGGATGGACGAGGTGCAGGGTAAAAATTAAAATTGATATTGTGCGGTGTTATAACTGCTTAGGAGTGGGACATCACTCGGACATTTGCCCAGAGCCAAGGCGAGAGAAACGGTGCCTTAAGTGCGCGCAAGAGGGTCACATGAGCAGAAACTGTGAAAACGTGAGCTATTGTACTTCGTGTGAGAGGAGTGGGCACCATACAGAGTCCACGGCATGTCCGGTTATTAGGAAACTTGTGCAGAACTCGCAGCAAGAGTTTACGGCAGGGAGAACGGACATGGGAATGTTGGACACAGGTAATAGCGAAAACAAAGCGGAAGAGAGAGAAAAGGAAAAGGAAGAGGAAAAAATGGAAATAGAGGAGGAAAAGGGAGCGGATCAGACTAAAACCACATGATCAATATTTTACAATGCAACTTGAATCGGTCACCAGCGGCCCATGACCTTTTAGAGAAAACGGTAATGGATAGGGCAGTCAGTATAGTTTTGCTAAGTGAACCAAATAAAAAGTGTGTGGATAGTAATGAGTGGTTTAGGGACAAGGCGAGTGACACAGCGATTAAGGTAACAAGTGGAAGGTTAAGCGTAAGAGAAAGTGGTAATGGAAAGGGGTTCACATGGGTTCTTGTTAATAATGATATTTTAATTTTTAGTGTATATATCTCTCCTAATGTACCACTTCTATCATTTCTGGATTTTTTAGAGGGTCTAAAAAATGAAGTCTGTCGGCTATGTCACAGACAGGTGGTGATAGGGGGCGATGTTAATGCCAAGTCCTATGCTTGGAATTCGGCAGTAGAGGATGATAGAGGCGCCGTGATGTCTGAGTGGGTAGTGGAAATGGGAATGGAGGTAGTGAACGTCGGGAATACTCCCACTTTTGTTCGAGGAAGAAGTAAGTCCATCTTAGATGTTACAATCTGTTCTAGAGGGATGATGAGAAAAGTTAAAAATTGGAGGGTAAGTGATGATGAAAATTTAAGTGACCACCAATATATTTTTTATGAGATAGGGAACATAGATGAACAGGTGAATAATAATATAAGAGAGAAAGAGGAAAAGGCGAAGTGGAAATTTGAAGAAAGTAAAAAAGAGAGATTTCAAGAATTAATAAAAATGAAAATTAATTACTCAATAGATGATGCTGAGTTCTGTATTTTAAAACTGCAGGAATCATGCCAGGCAATTTTTCAGAGGGGGAAAGGGAAAGGAAGAGGTAAGAAAAGAATATATTGGTGGAACGAAAAAATAGCTGAGAAAAGGAAGGTATGTCATGTGCAAAAGAGAAGAATGGTAAGAGCAAACAAAAGGAGAGATTTAAGTGAGAGAGAAAAAAAAGAGGTGAGAGATTTGTATTTTAAATGTAAAAATGAGCTTAGGCAAGAGATAAACTATTCTAAACATTGTAAGTGGATGGAGCTTTGTAGTGATTTAAATAGAGATGTGTGGGGAAAAGCGTATAAGTTAGTGTGTAAGAAGTTTAAATTGTTCCCTACAATTCAATTAAAGAGTGAAGAGAAAATGAAAATAGCTATAGAATTGTTCCCACAAGATGATAGGTTAATATGGGAGAGAGTAGAGGTACAGGAGAGTGATATTCCTTTGTTTACTTTAGAAGAGGCGGGAGAAGCTTTTCTGGGATTAAAAAATAAAAAAGCACCGGGACCAGACGGGTTAAGCTCTGAGGTAATAAAAACATTTTTTGAGACAATTCCAGAAGCATGTTTAAACGTATGTAATAAGTTACTAGTTCAAGGAATATTTCCAAAGTGTTGGAAAACTGCGCAGTTAGTGTTAATTGAGAAAGGGAAAAAGGAAACAGGTGAAATGGCATATCGTCCTATCTGTCTTCTAGATGTGTTTGGAAAGACAATGGAATCACTTCTGAAGATGAGATTAACTGAGGAAATAAAAAAGAGTGGAGATTTGTCTGACAATCAGTTTGGATTCAGAGCAGGACGGTCTACCATAGACGCCATGAGTAAAGTGTTGAGTATAGGAGAGGAAGCAAAGAGGAAGAGTGAGTTATGTGCGATAGTGATGGTTGATATTCGTAATGCATTTAATTGTGTCCCCTGGGGTGGTATATTGGAGGAAATAAAGAAGAGAAGAGTGCCAGGATATATTGTGAACATGTTGTGCAGTTATTTTGAGAGTAGAGAGTTGAAAATTGAGGAAGGTAGAGCGATTGAGTTGTCCTGCGGCGTACCCCAAGGATCAGTCTTGGGGGGTTTACTGTGGAATGTCTATTATGACCCGTTGCTAAATCTTGAGATACCGTCCAATTCCAAACTTGTAGCCTACGCGGATGATGTGGTTGTAGTCACGAGAGGTAAAACCAGGATTGAGATAGAGAGCGAGATAAATGAGGTGATGAAGATAATTTGTAAATGGCTAACGGAACATAAACTACAAATAGCTCCACATAAAACAGAAGTTGTACTGCTAGTCGGAAAGAGAATATGTAGAGAGATCAGTGTGAGAATAGAGAATATAGAAGTGAAATCGACTAAATCAGCGAGATATCTGGGGGTTTATTTTGAACAGGGACTTAAAATGTCAGAGCATGTGAGAAGAGCAGTCGAGAAAGCAGGAAGAACAGCTAATAACTTAGCAAGAATAATGCCCAACATAAATGGTCCAGATAATGATAAAAGAGAATTGTTAGCGTCGGTTGTGTATAGTGTGTTGTTGTATGGTGCACCAGTATGGGCAGCGGTCACCAGATGGCAAAAGTATGTGACAGAGCTAGAGAAAGTACAAAGGAAAGTTATGTTGAGACTGTGTAGATCATACAGGACTGCCTCTACTCCTGCGCTTCAAATTATTTCCCGAAGTTTACCAATAGAACTGATGGTACAGGAGAGGGCAGAAATGTATGCTATACAGAAAATTAGGGAAGAGAACGAGAGGAGAGAAAAAGAGGAAGAGTTGAGAGAAAAATTGAGAGAAACGTGGATGGAAAAGTGGGCGAATGAAGGATCGAGAGGACAGTGGACAAAGAGAATAATAAGGGATGTTAGAGCGTGGATAGAAAGGAAGCATGGGACCGTGACCTACCATCTGAGTCAATTCTTGACCGGTCACGGTAATTTTGAATATTACTTAAAGAGAATGAGAAAAGTGCGTACAGAGAAGTGTAGATATTGTGAAGTGAATAGGGATGACGCTGCCCATACCTTTTTTGTGTGTGAGAGATTTAAGGGACAGAGAGAACAGTGTAATACAAAGTTAGGGAGAGTGTTAAGTGTAGAGAATATAATAAAGGAAATGTTGATGAGCAAAGAGAATTGGGAGTGTATAGAGAAAATGGTGAGAGAAATTATAGTTATAAAAGAGAGAGATGGGAGGGCCCTACAACGGAATCAGTAGAGTCCTACAGCGCCGCACTTGAAGTAATGATATTTTTCGGTTCCAGGTGCGGTTAGCTCTTTGAGAAGGTGGGTTTTTAGTGGGTGGAAATCCCACACCCCAAGTCAGGATGACCTGGGTGTCTTTAAAAGATTTTTTCCTGCCTTCAACCAAAAAAAAAAAAAAAAAAAAAAAAAAAAAAAAGAAGGAAGGAATAGATCAGTGGTTCTCAACCTTTTGAAGCATATTGCCCCCTCTGCGAAAATCATCCCTTTCATCGCCCCCCCCCCCCCCCTAAATCCCTCAATAAGTAAGTAGGTTAAAATTAGTATCTATAGTAAATCAAAACTACTTAGGTAAGTAGAAAGTAATTGAAGTCAAGAATATATTGATCTTCCAAGAACAACATATTTATTACCTACTTTTGGTTATCAAGAAATACTAAAAAGTTTGGGTAAAGAAAAATACTAAAAAGCAAGAGGAGTTGGTTATTTTTGGATTATAGGATGATGAGCTTGTCAAGCCAGTTCTATCGCCCCCTTTTTGCCCAAAATATTTCATCGCCCCCGACTGTCCAAAATGAACTCTTTGCCCCCCCCAGCGCCCCCCAGGGGGCGATATCGCCCACGTTGAGAATCACTGGAATAGATAGAAGGAATAATAAGAATAATATAAAATGGATTCCGATGTCGACAAAGCAAAAGGAAAAGAAGAAATGGTGGAGAAGGAGACGGAGAAGGAGAAGGAGAAGGAGAAGGAGAAGGAGAAAGAGAAGGAGAAGGAGAAGGAGAAGGAGAAGGAGAAGGAGAAGGAGAAGGAGAAAGAGAAGGAGAAGGAGAAGGAGAAGGAGAAGGAGACGGAGACGGAGAAGGAGAAGGAGAAGGAGAAGGAGACGGAGACGGAGAAGGAGAAGGAGAAGGAGACGGAGAAGGAGAAGTAAAAGGAGAAGAAAAGAAAAAGAAAAGGAGAAGGAGAAGGAGAAGGAGAAGGAGAAGGAGAAGGAGAAAGAGAAGGAGAAGGAGAAGGAGAAGGAGACGGAGACGGAGAAGGAGAAGGAGAAGTAAAAGGAGAAGGAGAAGGAGAAAGAGAAGGAGAAGGAGAAGGAGAAGGAGACGGAGACGGAGAAGGAGAAGGAGAAGGAGACGGAGAAGGAGAAGTAAAAGGAGAAGAAAAGAAAAAAAAAGGAGAAGGAGAAGGAGAAGGAGAAAGAGAAGGAGAAGGAGAAGGAGAAGGAGAAGGAGACGGAGAAGGAGAAGTAAAAGGAGAAGAAAAGAAAAAGAAAAGGAGAAGGAGAAGGAGAAGGAGAAGGAGAAGTAAAAGGAGAAGAAAAGAAAAAGAAAAGGAGAAGGAGAAGGAGAAGGAGAAGGAGAAGGAGAAGGAGAAGTAAAAGGAGAAGAAAAGAAAAAGAAAAGGAGAAGGAGAAGGAGAAGGAGAAAGAGAAGGAGAAGGAGAAGGAGAAGGAGAAGGAGAAGGAGAAGGAGAAGGAGAAGGAGAAGGAGAAGGAGACGGAGAAGGAGAAGGAGAAGTAAAAGGAGAAGAAAAGAAAAAGAAAAGGAGAAGGAGAAGGAGAAGGAGAAGGAGAAGGAGAAGTAAAAGGAGAAGAAAAGAAAAAGAAAAGGAGAAGGAGAAGAAGGAGTGGGATACCGCCTGAGAGGACGCGGAAAAACATTCTAAAAAAGACGGACGCACTTTATCTTACATTTTCCCGGAATCGAACTCGTCGACCTGGGGGCAAGGCTACCCGGGAGTGGTGGGTCAGAAAACCCATCGTCTGACTTTATGATTGAAACCGTGCGAGAATACCCAAGAGTGAAGATGGAAGAGATTGCCACAGGCAATAACCCCGCAGTTTAGGTAGGACATTTCTCTCTTTTTTTTCCTTCTTGTATATTTGTTTAATCTTTTTGTTTTTCTTTATATTTCATTGTATTCTACTGTATATATTTTTTTTCTACCTAATAAAGCTTAAAAAAAATATAGGACTTGGCTAGCCGAGCCAGGTGGGGGGATGGGGCTGTTTGTTTATTTATGGTTATGTCTCTTCTTGTGAGAGTGAATCACCCAGACTCGGACGCCCCCCAGCCTGTGAGTCTGTTGTAAAAAAAAAAAGCCTCAGTAGCCCAGGCAAATTAGTGCTCTAGCGTCAAAAAATTGCTCAATAGCTGGAAATCGTTTTAAACCCTTAAAGGGGTCCTGAATAATGGGTATATGAGTTTGCGACGGATTTTAGGTTGTGCTTCCGAGTTTAGGGCCTAAATAGTGCAAATTTTTTGCACTTTTTTTAAAATTGCGCTTATAACTCAAAATGTATTTATTCTACAGAAAATTTTACTCAGTTCTTATTTAAGGAACATAAAATTATGCGTCTAATGACGTTTGAATCATTAAAAAAAGTTAAGCCGTTCAGCCACAATCGCTCCTCAAAGATGGGTGGTTTTTTCAAACATAGCTCAAATTTTGAAAATTCTCAACTTTTAACGCCTGTAAGTCAAAAAGGACTGCACCAATTGAAAAATTTAATAGAATCGAACTTGTAGATAATGTAATTTTAAGTAAAATACTGTTTGAAATTTGAAATTTGCTCACTCCAGTGCTGAGATATGAATTTTAAACCGAAAGAGTTCCTAGAGCCAAATTTTCGCTAAGGCAGTGCAACGCAAAAAACTTCGTCTGAACTCTAAAATTATCACATTCTTACAACTTTTCAAGCAAAACTGAACGTTATCTACTGTTGTTAAGTTATCATATTTGTGTTCATCACTTTCATGATATCACAATTACTCAAACTCGCTTTACTAAATCTACGCTGAATCCGGGACTTGAACCACCGACCTCCAGGTTACAAGTCCGCCGCCTTATCGATCAAGCTACTGAGGTCGGTGTACGTTAGTGTACGTTATCTACTGAATTCAGTCGAATAGGTAGTTTAAAATATTGAGAAACTTGCACTGAATTTTACTAAGATCTGTTTACTGAACATGTGATTTCAAGACAGCAGGCACACTATGGAGGATGTAACTTGTTTTATATGCGGGAACATTGTGCAAGAAGGAGCGGATAGAGGAATATTAAAGGAAAAGTCACTTCGAACGTTTATTGAGGCCAGCAGGAGGAAGAATGATGGGCATCACACGTGGTTACAGACTCAGAAATCTGTTATACTTCACGAGAAGTGTCGCAAAGGTGTCTACACGAAGGAGTCAAACATTGTAAAGGCCGAAAAAGAAGCAGGAAACGCAAGCCGTGTGACAAGAGGCCGTGAGGAAATACCAAAATTCAACTTTAAGGAGCTCTGCTTCTACTGTGGAAAAGATGCCTCTGAAAGCTTCAAGGTTAAACAGAAAAAGCTTTCTCTTCATAGACGTGAAATTCAGACACAAGAAATAATGCAAAAAATTAAAGGTTCTGCAATTGCCAGAGGAGATGAAATGGGGGCGGTGGTATTGCGTAAGATGGCAACTGAATCAGACCTCGTAGCCGCTGAAGGCAAGTACGATTCTTGTCGTGGTATGTTCTTTAATTCACGCCCATCTATGGATCCTGATGCAGCTCAAGGTATATCTGGACGAGGGGAGTGAATTAATGTAGTAACTGGGGCTTTGAAGCCGAAAGACCTAAGTTTCCCAGTTACTGGGGTTTAACGAAGAAAAGGCCGCTGGTTCAATAACGCTACTACGAAAGGTGTAGGTGTATTAAAGAGTATTAAATTTACACGGAAAGATAAAAGGAATAAATAAACTACTACTATGAAATGAGATTGGATGATCTTACCTTGAGTACTTGTACCAAGTACTTACGCCTTTAGAAGGGGATCAAAGGTGGTAGATCGAGGTAGGAGAGAAGACGTACCCTGACCACTGGTTGTTACAATCTGAACGAGGCATCGTCGTTCCCAATCTATCGTACCGAATCTCTGGCTTTCTTTAAAAGATCATATGATATGCCTATCATCTGATATCGAAGTGTTATCTCTAACAGTTAGGGGCGTAGAGATCGAGTGATATGCGCGGGGTAAGTTTGGAGTCAATTCAAACTGGAGTCACATGGCGTGAACAGGGAGAGTTCGCTCAAACTGGTCACTAGTGGGATTGATTTCACCTTCAGTATGGAGGTTCTAGGTACTAACGACTTCTTAGGAGTGAAGCACTGAATACCCCCCCATAGCATGGAACATATCATGGCCTTATCATCACTAAAAATTCATTAACTCAATTCGTATATGACAACGCCGATATAAACATGGATACCATTGATGGCCATGAAAAGTGGTTCACTCCTAAGAAATCGTTAGTACCCAGAACCTCCATATCTTTTCCACAGTAGAAGCAGAGCTCCTTGAAGTTGAATTTTGGTATTTCCTCACGGCCTCTTGTCACACGGCTTCCGTTTCTTGCTTCTTTTTCGGCCTTTACAGTGTTTGACTCCTTCGTGTAGACACCTTTGCGACACTTCTCGTGAAGTATAACAGATCTTTGAGTCTGTAACCACGTGTGATGCACATCATTTCTCCTCCTGCTGTCCTCAATGAACATTCGAAGTGACTTTTCCTTTAATATTCCTCTATCTTTGCCTTTAATATGTTGTAGTCACTGTAGCCGAGTGAGTTAGCGCGCTAGGCATTGCACGCATGGTGACCTGGATTCCCAGCGGGATGGGATTTTTTCTGCTCTGTAGCTCTGTACTTGGATGTTCGGGGTCCACTCATACTTCGTGAGTCGTGAGGAAAAAAGAGTAGCTGCTTTGATATGAAGCAGCGACCAGTGGCTGAATCATAGGCACACAAATAATACTAGATATTGTAAATTAAACTGGCAAAGTTCTATGATTCTGCGCTACCCACTAAAACTGTGACATAACAACACAAAGAAAATGCATTTTTATTATTATCTTATTATTAATATTCCTTC
Organism: Bactericera cockerelli; assembly: GCA_024516035.1. Taxonomy (NCBI): domain Eukaryota; kingdom Metazoa; phylum Arthropoda; class Insecta; order Hemiptera; family Triozidae; genus Bactericera; species Bactericera cockerelli. Next base: position 6,666,019 of record CM044963.1, on the reverse strand, counting down.
TTGCCCAATGTTCCCGCATATAAAACAAGTTACATCCTCCATAGTGTGCCAGCTGTCTTGAAATCACAACATGTTCAGTGAAGATCTTAGTAAAATTCAGAGCAAGTTTCTCAAAATTTTAAATTACCTATTCGACTGAATTCAATAGATTACGTTCAGTTTTGCTTGAATAGTTGTAAGAATATGAGAATTTTAGAGTTCAGATGAAGTTTCTTGCGTTGCACTGCCTTAGCGGAAATTTGGCGCTAGGGACGAAAAATCATATCTCAGCACTGGAGTGAGCAAATTTCAAATTTCAAACAGTATTTTACTTAAAATTACATTATCTACAAGTTCGATTCTATTAAATTTTTCAATTGGTGCAGTCCTTTTTGACTTACAGGCGTTAAAAGTTGAGAATTTTCAAAATTTGAGCTATGTTTGAAAAAACCACCCATCTTTGAGGAGCGATTGTGGCTGAACGGCTTAACCTTTTTTAATGATTCAAACGTCATTAGACGCATAATTTTATGTTCCTTAAATAAAAACTGAGTAAAATTTTCTGTAGAATAAATAAATTTTGAGTTATAAGCGCAATTTTAAAAAAAGTGCAAAAAATTTGCACTATTTAGGCCCTAAACTCGGAAGCACAACCTAAAATCCGTCGCAAACTCATATACCCATTATTCAGGACCCCTTTAAGGGTTTAAAACGATTTCCAGCTATTGAGCAATTTTTTGACGCTAGACCCCATTTTAGCACTAATTTGCCTGGGCTACAGGGCCAATAGAATCGAACCTGGATATAAGAGAAGTCAAGCTAGCAAACACAGCTGACAACAACAATAACAACAAGTTAAGGGATTGGCTCTTACAATGGTAGTGAAGAGGTCACGATTAGCTCAGTGGTTAACCGCTCGCTTGCCATGCGGAAGGTCCCGGGTTCGCTCCCCCATGCCGACAAAATTTTGCATACCAAATTTCAAGTCTCTAGCTCTTACCGTTCTCGAGATATCCTGTTTACACACAGACGGACAGACAAACGCACGGACCAATGGCTGAAAACAACTTCTAGGGTATCCTGAGGCTATGATTCGTCCAGAAATGTGAAAAACACGGTAGGTCAAATTTTCGACGAATACAATACTTTCCTTATTATACGATATTACTGTTAAAAACACTGTTGACAATTTTCGACAACAGCCTCCCAGATTTGGCAACAGGCAACCGAAGTTAGTTTGTTTATTATTATTATTATTTCACGTATTACTATGAGTTAGGTATCACGTGACATCCACGTCAATATCGACGGTACTTACAGGGTGGTCTGTAACTTTTAGATCAATTTATTGTTTTGTTTCGTGTTGCCGGCTGTGTCCAATCTAGTTTATTTACCGTTGTAGAAGATGAATGTGCACTGGTAGTCAAGTGGTTAACGCGCTAGTCTGCTAATCCAGGTAGCGTAGGGGTCCGTTGGTTCGAATCCCACCCAGTGCATGAATTTTTCTTATTTCATTTGATTTTTTGACCACATAACAATAAGACCCTGAGGGTTAGGTGATAGAAAATGCTTTGAGCATTAACCTCGTCTGGTGGTTACCTTCCACTAAAGAGTGTTATTGTTATTATTATGAATCAAGAAGTACATTACTATGCCAAGATCACGAAAGGACCAAGACTCTATGTATACTGACCAGATGAAACGCCTACACTTTACGCGCCATCCTGTATATCTGTCATGATTGTCCCAATGAAGAACATATTCAATTTTATTGAATTATGTTTCCTACTTTTAGCAACACCAACACTCTGAATTTCACTCGTTGACTTGATCGCCATACTGAACCACGACAATGTAGAAAGAAGTATCCGGATCATGAATTTAGACGGATTTTGTTTTGTTTTTTTTTTTTTTCATTTGTAGGTTAGAAAATCACTTGATTTAATCACTACGGACTGGGAGGAGAAAGAGAGAGAGAGAGAGAGAGAGAGACAGAGAGAGAGAGAGAGAGAGAGTGAGAGAGAGAGAGAGAGATAGAGAGAAAGAGAGAGATAATAAATTTTAGGCGCGAAAAAATGCTCTCAATTTTTATAGGTTACAAATGACGCAGAATAATCTCTGCTCTGCTGTCACCCTGTACTTATTCAAGTGATTGCTACAATGAACCGCTACACAGTCTAGAGAGCAGTACATACTAGGATCAGTAAATAATTTAGGCAGGAAAAAATGTGGTAACTGTTTATTTTATTTATTTATTTACACTTAATTAAAAGGACATATTACTATACAGGGTGAGCATAAAGTCTCACCCCACCCCCCGTATCTCGAGAATGGCTGAAAATACAAGAAAACGCAAAAACCGGTATGCCTTAATTTTTAGGAGGATTAATTTTCAGCCAATTTTTTTTTGTTTACACGGCTCCAGTCAGGCTGGGCATGGACCAACTTTAAAATCTTAAATAGAATGGTATGTCTTGTGGCATATTGTTTTAAAGGTCTCCTAGAAAGAAGTTCATTACAAAAAAATTCAGTGAGCTACAACTTACCGTTCTAGAGATACAGGGTCGAACGTCCTGAGTAATATCCATATATTTCGACCTATAACTCGTTAACCGTAAATTATAGAAAAATGAAATTTGTTGATAATAACTCCTTATGACAAGTCCTGTCGAAAAAGGTATAACTCGACATACTCTGTTGATATTAGTTTCTGGTCGGTTTCGTCAGCCAGCCGGACGAACAGTCCGAAAATTTTTAACGAAAAAACAAATCAAGCTTTAACTTGTTCGAAAGTCCTTGTCATAAGGAGTTATTATCAACAAATTTATTTTTTCTGGAATTTACGATCAACGAGTTATAGGTCAAAATATATGGATATTACGCAGGACGTCCGACCCTGTATCTCAAAAACGGTAAGTCGTAGCTCACTGAAATTTGTTCTAATGAAATTATCTCTATGAGACCTTTAAAACAATATGCCACAAGACATACTATTCTATTTAAAATTTTAAAGTTGGTCCATGCCCAGCCTGACTGGGGCCCTGTAAGCAATTTTTTTTGGCTAAAAATTAATCCCCCCAAAAATTAATGAATACAGGTTTTTGCGTTTTCTTGTATTTTTAGCCATTCTCGAGATACGGGGGGTGGGGTGAGACTTTATGCTCACCCTGTATACTAACAACACAAATAATTACAAATTAAAACACAATGTAATAGAAGAAAAAAATGAAGAAAAAATAAATAAATATATACATAATATATGTCCTAACTAAAGGGCGGGGTTATTGCCTTTGGCAATCTCTTCCACCCAACCCTATCTCTTCCAACCAATGTGTTTATAGGTTAGAAATGACAACAGAAAATTCGCTGCTACCACCCTGTACAAAATCATTTGATTGCTACAATGATAGAGTACATATAAATATTTTTTATAATTTAGGCAGGAAAAAGTTTCACGACCATCTATAGGTTAGAAATGACAGCAGAACCAACCTGTATCACTTGATTGCTACAATGATAGAGTACATATACATATTTTTATAATTTAGGCGGGAAAAAGTTTGACGACCATTTAGAGGTTAGGAATGACAGCAGAACCACCCTGTATCACTTGATTGCCACAATGAACCACACCAAAGTCTACAGAGAAGGACCGGGGTCATTAATTTAGGCGGGAAAAAGTTTGTCGACCATTTATAGGTTAGAAATGACAGCAGAACCACCCTGTATCACTTGATTGCCACAATGAACCACAACATAGTCTACAGAGAAGGACCCGGGTCATTAATTTAGGCGGGAAAAAGTTTGTCGACCATTTATAGGTTAGAAATGACAGCAGAACCACCCTGTATCACTTGATTGCCACAATGAACCACAACATAGTCTGCAGAGAAGGACCCGGGTCATTAATTTAGGCGGGAAAAAGTCCCCGGTGACTGTTTGTAGGTTAGAATTGGCGCGCAAAGAAGAGAGAGTTCATCTCGGTCTTTGTTAGGAGACGGTGGAAGTGCGACAAAAAAACCTGACGTGTGTATTAGGACGAAGACGCCAAGAGTGAGTTTGGTGTCACGAAATTTGTCTTCGTAATGGCCTAGGATTATACTTGGGGGCCGAAGGGGAGTGGAGTGTAAACAGAATTTTTTTCCCTCAAAATATGGGCTGGAGGAAGACCAACGTTGGCAATGAGTATACATGGATATTTGGCAATACTAACATTTTCTTATTTATATAATATACATCTTTTTCAACACTGGTCATGGAGATCATGTGGGATGAATCATTTTTAAATATTGCTTAAAAAATTTATAAGGCTTTTTAATTTAATTTTTTTAATACAAGAAAATCGAGCTATTGTATTCAGAATTTACAAGTTCTCATTGAATTTTTGATGTTGTATCCGAAAAAAACTTACCCACTTATGTAAGTAAAATATGTTTAGGTTCAATCACCATGCAACATGCGTAATTACTCTAGGTGTGCTTCGGAAGCATGGCTGTCTTGTAGAAAAGTGTCAGAAGAAGTCAAACAATTTGAAATCTAATTATTCAAATTCTGGCAGGCTAGAAATTTTCGATTCAGTACTTTGGATGTCCACATTCCTCGTGAGGTAAATTGAGAGAATTTTTGTATGTTTACTTTGATCAGTATCAGTATAAAGAGTAAAGTGAGAAGTTGTACTAGATGTATGTACATGAGTATCAGAACATACCTGGACAGCTGTTTTGAGCTTATTTGCTCTCATCAGTAGGTAATAGTTCTGAATATCCATGCCATCAACTAATCTCTCTTTTTTAATCAGGATAAAGAGTAAAGTGAGAAGTTGATGGTGAATTAGAAACAGAATTTATTTAATAAGATTGATACGATTAGGAATCACGTTCTACTCAGATCCTGAAGATTTGCTTTTCTGACACAACAGTCTTATTACTGAGAAGAAACCACACTTACAAACAAGGCCGTGGCGTTTGCACCACTGCCCTTCCGATGGCCCATTCATATCACAATCATATAATACTTGCCAAGGATATTGTTCACATAACGTCACTGAATATATTAATACACTGTATATACTTCCATATACATAATGTACATACATAGCGCATATAATAACACGTGCTGGATATCACAAATCAACACCAGAGACTCCACGCCACAACCTTGAGCTTAAAATCTTTGTTTAAACTGTCTGGGAGGATTAACTCTTCAGGCAAAATTTTGATTAACGGGAGCATAAAGTGATCGTTTGTTAACCGGAAGAACGCAGGTTCGAAAAACTTTTATGTACTTATGTCAAACGCATCGCCAAAGTCTCAGAATGCTAAAAAAAAAAAATAGAATAATTTTTTAATCATCTATGACAATTGGGGTCGAATTATAAAACAGGATCAAATTCAAGATAAACCAGACCCTCACTCAAGTCGGAGTTTCAACCAATCACAGCGCAGTATAGCCGGACTTAAGGGACAGTCTGGCTTTCACTTCTATCAGTCACCTTTGTCAATTTTATTCGGTAGCAAGGAAAAGGGGACACGGAGGACTGTATAAGAGCCGTGGCCTTTGGATAGTTAGCTAATAGCTTTCTACTTTTGAGCAATGGACTAATTGGACAATGATAGAGCTATTGATATTGTTCCGTTCACTTACATTGACTGAAATTAGCCCTGTTTTACAATTCGGCCCTTTGTTGAATAAGTAAGTTAAAGTTAAGTTAATTTATGTTAATTACAAATACTCGAACTTGCTTTACTTAATTTTTGCCGTAGATGAGGCTCGAACCACTGGCCGTCAGGTTACCAGACAGCCTCCTTGTCGAATCAGGTACAGAGCTCAGTTAATTATATTAGTATATTTTTCTTAAAAGGCTGACTATTTTTCTTTAATTTGGGTTTAACGTACCTTTCAACTGCATGGTCATATCACGACTGAAGCGTTACCCTGCATTCACAGGATACTCACAAACCTGCTACCAAATTAACCCCACCCAGCCTGGGTTGGGCTGGAATGCCAGCATCACGAAGTCTTCACCTCGCTGGACGTTACTTAATATCGGCGATTCTATGTGAACCGGTGCATTCAACGCTGCATCGACGCTAGCTGGGTGACTCTTATTAATCTGGTGAATTCTGGTGACGATCGCCTTCCACTTCCCACTGAGTAATGAGGGATTCAAATTATCATCAACGACAGAGTCGTTTTGAAATCCTTTCAATCCTCAGCTGAAAATCCTTGTTTTAAACGTCTGGCAGGATTAGACCATGCATAGAATGCCACACTTTTCAGCTCATCTTTACCCTCCTCAAAAAAGTTGACTTTTGATCGATCTGAATAGTCTTTCTCCATCTATTTTAACGCAAATTCTATTGCATTCAACAGAGTCATCTATTTTAAATTACTATTTGCTTTTTAAAATTAAAAAAAAAAATGTCAAACATTATTAAAACGGGTGTGTCAAAACCCTTCAAAACCTTTGCAAGGCTTGACATTGCTGTATGAATGGGGATTTGTGAGTGACGCTTAGTGTCATGACGCATAAGTCAACATAGTAATATCAATTTCATACTTGAAACTCCTTGGAGGGTTGCCTTTGACAAAGCTTTTGATGAAATTGACAGACTTTTTCAAGTTTTTTTTTAATATAGCTTGGTTTGTGAAAGATTGGAAGGATGAATACTTGAATAGTCATCTTAGAAGTCCTAATATGGATAGACGTTGCTTGATTTCGCAGTGATCTTACAGAAAGCTTGGGTTGGGTGGAAGAGATTGCCATAGGCAATAACCCCGCCCTTTAGTTAGGACATATGTTTCTATTCTTTTCATGTTTATTGTATATAATTATATTGTTTCCATTTTTTTCATTGTTAAAATAAATATTTGTATTGTAAATATGTCCATTTAGTATTGAAATAATAATAATAATAATAAAGCTGGTACATACAATCACAGTGCCTCTAATGTTATTATTCACCATTCCATGACACCTTGGAAAAAAGAAAATACTCGCACAATTTGCAATGAAAAAATTGGCAGATTCATCAAACTAATTTGCCCATTTTATTCCCCTCTCATAACTTTATAGAAAGCACTTTCTCAACATCAAGAGCTCCATAAACAATGCCATCGACAATGTCTCAGGACGATAAGAGCCAACTTGCGGCGGCGGTGACAATTTGATATAGTGGCGGCCATATGTTGCGGATTTGACACCAATAAATTTGGCTTCAATTTGACAAGGACACAATTGTGTGGAAAGATAGGTGTCCTTGCTCCTTCCTTGATTCTATGACCTTTCTCTCCTCTCATCGCTCTTTTACTCCCACCTAACTGCATGTATTCCTTTCTCTCTCTCTAGGACTCTATTTCTATGTCTCTCTCTTACAAACTTTCTTCCATGTCTCTTATCCTGTCTCTCTCACCTCGTCTGTCTCCATTACTCTTTCAATCTCATTCCCTTCCAACCCTCCTTAGCATCATCCCCTTTCTACCTTTACTCGGCATTTTTCCTCTCTGCAGTTTTCTTTCTTGTTCATTCTCTTTTCCTTTTCTATTCTTTCTCTCATTCTGTTTTTATCCCTCCCTCTTTCCGAACCCATGTTCAGAGGTTCTCTCAGGCAAAAGTTCACCAAATTGATGGCAGAGGACTCAATAGTCTGGAAAATTGCATTCCTCTTGTTATCAGCAGGAGAGCTCAGGATACAACCTTTTTTTACTTATTAAAGATGACGTCATCGAATGATTAAGAAGTATTACGTCACGAATTGGAAGAATTTTTTATAGACTCTTTTTAGGGTCCTTTTTTCAACTGGCTGTTTTCACTACTGTGCACACCTAAAGTAATAATAAAAATAATTTGATAGGCAACTTTCTACAGAATCAAATGGCTATCGGTCAGTTAAGTTCTCAACTAAATTCTTATATTGATGAATCCATCATCCAAACTAGTGGTTAATATAGTAAAAATTTCACAATGAAATAAATAATAGGTAACAATTTAGAAAGTATGATAGGCAAGTTTTCTTTTCCCAAGCGCAACTCCTTCTACCTAACACTCAAATTCTGCTGTATCACGGCAATACCCCACTTGTAAAATAATATCACAATTAAATTAAAATATTATAATAATAGAAAGCGAAAATAAAAATGTTCTAACAGCATGAATTTCGTCATCTCAATTACAAAGGGGTATTGTGTCGCGTCTTGCGAGGTGCCTCTAGTCAAAAATCAGGTCAAAGGGGGTAGGAAAGTACACAAAGAAGTCCTTTGTCTTGCGGTCTGGTTTTGGTTGATATTTCTCATGAATTTTGTCTCGGTAATATTAAATAAGGCGACAAGGACAAAGGGTTTCTCTGTAAATGATTACAATAAGTGTTATGAATCTATTTTCTATTTGTTATGGATCTATTTTCGAATCCTGAATATCGGAGTCCTTCGAATTTTGGATTTTCGATGGTACCTGAGTGTTAGGACTGCTGAAATTAAAACATTTCTTTATCCTGGAAGTAAATTAACCAAACAATAATATTCTCTTCCACTCAGATGGTCTACAAATGTATTTTTATAGGTGTTAATGTTACCTGAAGTATGAAAATCGATTATCGAGCTATCGATTATGAAACATTTTTGACATATTCCGAGTTATGAAACCCTTTTATCATATTTTTAGACCTTGAGAAAGCTTATGACTGGGTGACGTCTGGTCAGGTGTTGTTCAAGGTTGTGTCATTGGTCCTTTTCTTTTGTTAATGAAGAATTTGGGTCTAAATGAGTTCAGGTGGAATGATGGTGGTGGGAAACTATGCTAGACTCCTTGGTGAGATCTGAGTAGAGCGTTCTGAAGAATCTGCTCTCCTGAAGGTCGCTCTCCGGCGAAAAACTTGAACAAGAGAGCAACTGGCGTTCAGAATTTGCTCAGTGAAATGCAATTCTAAATACCAACCATAATGCGAGGTATCAGAATAAGACTTCTTGGTGCCTCAGAAAATGGCCTTTTCCCGGCCCCACTCGATCTTGACGAGGTTAATTTGAGTAGCTAATTTGTGAGTTTCCAGCGAAGGGAAGGAACATTTCCCGTCGTGATGAGACCATGTAGTTAAAGGCGATGTTGAAAAAGAAGTGGCTTGATGAATAATTTGATTTTGAGACCCATCTAGGAGGTCACTAAATGTATGTTTTGAATTTTTGATGTACAGATGCTTGATGATATATTTTGAATTGGATTAATTCTCTGATTAACATATTGAAGTCTTCAGTTCATAAAAATGGGTTTTTATGTTATAACATACCACCCATAATACATCATCAAAATTTACTACACTGCTTAATCAGCCCCTTCAGCATTGCTGTCAGTTTTAATAAAGCCAACAAGCCTAGATTTTACACTACCATAACCTTGGCAAAAAACCTAAGTCCTGATATTGTTCTCATTTCTTGCAAATCGACACAAGTTGGCATTTCCGAGTTGGCCGATCGATTCTTGGAACTCCGGGTAACTTGACTCCCCAAGATCGGACGGTTTGGCCAAATGACTCTTCCACTTGACTAGCCTGTCCTATCGATTAGCTGCCCTTTCGATGCCCCTGAACGGAACGCGATTTTTTGTCCTATATTTTCGCTTTTCGCCTTTAAACTGTCGGCTTCAGAAAAGGAGTTTTAAACCGTATATGTGTTTATTTCAAATTATATGTAAAATTGTCTATATTAGTTTTTTTACCATTATGAATATTTTTGGTTTTCAGTTTCACTTTTAGAGCAATTAAGGTGTCGCTAATTAGGTAGTCATGACTGAGCAGCCCAATATTAGCATTTTCTACTATTGGGACAGCGACTATTAGCCAGCCAAAAAATACATATTGGCTGGAAAGTAGGCCCTGTCCTATTCAAAGCAATGGATATTGGCTGTACAAATAATTTATTAGATTGAGTACATAAATACCTTTTTTTCATTATTATTTCTATAAATATTGCATTTTTTCCCTTCTTTTTAATGAACATTTATTTAAATTTAAAGAGAGGTCTATAACAATCAAAGTCCTTGCCCCATTGCAATTTTTGAACATTATTTCTATCAGTTAGGTACAGGTAGAGTTCCTGTCATGCAGTGAAATCTGTATAAGAATCCCTGATATAAATCAGGGGAAAATGGTGCAAAATTCTAAAGTAAACAGCACCTGCAATTTCCAGCAACCTCTTCAGTGGAGAGGGTTCAAAATGAGGTGTAAAAAATGTTTATATAATGTTTATAGAGCGATGCCACAAACATCGACCGCTATGTTACGAGTCAGCTACCTTATTGGCTGTATAATAGTTGCGTGCGGAGGCATAAGGAGGACTATAAACAGGGAGTAGACCAGCAGTCTGGCTGGGGGACTATAAACAGGAAGTAGACCAGCAGTCTGGGCTGGGGGTCTATAAACAGGGAGTAGACCAGCAGTCTGCCTAGGGGACTATAAACAGGGAGTAGATCAGCAGTTGGCTGGGGGACTATAAACAGGGAGTAGACCAACAGTCTGTTTGGGGGACTATAAACAGGGAGTAGACCATCAGCATTGGCTTGCTTCTGGGGACCCATGTCAATTATTAGCCACTTTGTAAAGACAGTGGTAGAAGTGCTCAGTCATTCCTCCACTGCCTGACTACCATCGTTCACGATGATGAAGGAGGCATGGCCCTATATTTAATTTTTCTATCCATACTCTACACTCGAGGCATTGCCGTACATTGCGGACTTGACGCAAGTAGTGAACACCAACCTTTTTGTGGGTTAAACTCCCGTCTGGATACGATCTTGGCAGTTTTTTTTTTTTTCTTCTTCTTTTGGCATTGGTCGGCAAAGCCATTCCATGCAGGCATAAAATTTTAACTTTTGCAGTTAAAAGGGACGTTAAATTTTAAAATATTACCAGAAACGATTGTTTTCTTTCAAGAGAAAGAAGAATAATAAAAAAGAAGAGAATGCCGTTGGCATTAGCACCCTTGATCAAGTTTTGTTCTATTAATCTCATTCTCTATGTATTGTATATATTCTATTTACATAGAATACTTGATCCAATATGTTTAATAAAAAAAAACTTCGGGGACCGAACAGGTGGACACCCCAGGTTACACTTGAAGGGTCCTCCTCTATTGTTAGCCACGGAATGTAATATTTCCAAGAACTCAATTTCGCAGTATCCAGGAAAAAAATTGCACTTTTGAAAATGAATTGTTCACCATTCGGAACAAGGTAATCTTGCATCGAATATTACGAATATGCCATCCAAGCTACTTTGTAGCCTTGGTGTAAGGTTTCTCTATTATTGTTTTGTACACCAAGACAAACAAAACAAGCGGGTTCTACAAAATCAAGACAACGATTTGTTTCAAAAACTTATGTAGTAGACTAATTATGTCTCCAAATTCATTCAAAGGTTCCTCAGTATACAAATGAACTGACTGGCTTGATTATACTTGGTTTTAAATTTTAAAACAAATTATCAATTATTTGTTTCTCTCTTCTCTCTCTGGTAATCTAGGTATGTGGATATTGTAGATGAACCTAAATTCATATCGTCATTACTGTACTATACAGCTCATTTTTCCTCACAAAGTATTATTGGACCCCGGAATACCACCCACAGTCACATACCCAAACACATCTCAGTATATCGATCTTTTTAAATTTTATGATAGACTCGAAAAAGTAATCCATAAAAAAATGATAGAATTGAACTTGGTTGGTAGAATTGAAACATTGAACATGAATAATGATAAAGTGTTTCTTTGAGTTATTATTTCACAATTAAGTGGGTAGTGCAGAATCATAGGACTTTTTCCATATCTTTTAAAATCCTAATATCTTATTTTCGCCTCTAATTCCGCCACTGGTCGCTGCTCTCATTAAAGCAGCAACTCATTTTTCCTCACGAGGTATGAGTGGACCCCGAACACCCAAGAACAGAGCAGAAAAAATCCTGCCCCGCTGGGGATCGAACCCAGGTCACCGTGCGGACAATGCCTACCGCGCTAACTCAATCTGCCACGGTGACTTCTAACATTGATATTGATTTAAAAGAAAAAGGTAGTTGTGCCCCAGAACGGCTTTCGTATTACTTCAGGGCACTTTACCTTTACATCCACGCCATTCCGGAAACGGAAAAACTCGGTCAGAATTTTCCGCTCCGGCCGGGATTCGAACCCGCAACCTCCGGGTCAGCAACCAATGCTCGTAACCACTGAGCCACGGAGGTCGACTTCTCTATGGATGATCTTTTTATCCGTAGGATCTGAAGATACTCATTGATCACCAAGTTAAGCAACTTTAACCATGGAGAGACACGAGCCACGGAGATTGATAAAAGCAAAACATAAAATAGAAATAGACGTCAAAAACAAGCTGGCGGACTTTGACATTCCGGCCACACAATACAGCTGGTCTGTGCTTTACCGTTTGGTTAATGAACGCCGCTAGTGGCTTTTAATTACCATTCGTCGGATTCCTCTTAATTGTTATGAGCTGGAAGACCATTAGCAGAGTTCAATGAAGAGAAAGAGAGAGAGAAATCAGAGAGAGATATAGAGAAAGATAAAGAAAGACAGGGATAGAAAGAAGAGAAGAGAAAAAAGAGAAAGATAAAGAAGAGAGAAGAGATAAAGGAAGAGAAAGAGAGAGAGATAAAGGAGAGAAAAGGAGAGAGAAAGAGAGATAAAGGAAGAGAAAAGAGAGATAAGAGAAGAGAGAGATAAAGGAAGAGAAAGAAGAGAAAGAAGAGAAAGAGAGAGATAAAGGAAGAGAGATAAGAGAAAGAGGGAAAGAGAGAGAGAAATTTGCCACAATTCGGACCAATATCTGCTACATTCTTATTGTCTATCTTGTTGTTTAATCTCTTTTTTTTTTTTTGCAAAATGTTTCATTTGCTTTGTTCTATCTCTGATTGCTATGCCTCTTTCTTCCGACGTTTCTCCCCTTCTCATTATTTAGGTAGCTCATTGGTAAAGGCGGCTCTCTGTGAATCAGTCAAATTAATATTCAATCAATTACAGGGGATTTCCTGCTGGAAAAGTCCCAGGAGTCTGCTAAATATTACTGTCCAAGTAAAGATTCGAATCGCTAAATATTAGCTCTATTGTCAATACTTATACAATTTGCATAATTGATTAGTATGAGTCTTACTTAATTTGGATAAAAAATATTCAATATAGTTCTCCAAAAATTTAGTTACAATCCATAAATCTCTCATCAGATGACACAGTTAACAACAAAAAATAGGTTTCTTCTAATTTAACGGGACAACTTAATACATGATAACCAACTTTGGATATCCTTAGATTAAGCACATCTATATATAACGGAATCGGAATAATTATATGTAACTCTTTAGGAATCTTGTCCAAATCTAGTACCGAACCGTAATTCAACTTAACAATGGCCCTAATTACGCTATTAACGACTAATACAACTGAATAATTGGGTTCTATTACAAGTCTGTATTAAATATGGCATCGAAAGACTCAATTAAATTACTTCGAACTTATTTAGAGTTAGGTCTGGTAGAGTTACATTTATTCCGTGATCTATGTCTTTGAAATCAAAAATGATCGATGGATTAACTGTCCATTAAGATGACAGATGGCTATCAAATGTATATCAGATAGCGATAGATAAAGTAGATTCATCCATAGATAGACGGATGTAGGAAGGATAAATCCATGTCTATTCAAACATTTCAAGCTGGACATTGTTGACTTGAAGAACAATATCAAGCGAGGAATGTTGGTTAACTAATTCAGGCTCCATTGGCCTGACACATTGTAAAGAATCCACTGTGTCCATTCTTCGAAAGTGGTTGGTAAAAGGATTGGTTAAGAAAGTGTTTTAGCCGTATTTTTCTTTTTAACCAAAGTGAATTTAAATGGAACTAAAATGAACGAACTGGAAGAATGTCATTTTTCTTTTGGAAGAAAACGAAAAGAGGAGAAATCTTCTTCCAGTTTGGTTAACCAAAATGGATTTATAAATTCTTGCTTCCATTTCTTTTATAGGTTAAATTTTCATTTTTCCATTGCTTATCTTTAAAAGTACCGAAACGTATATTTCTTTCACGAATGGTGGGAAAGCTAAACTTGGAAGAAAATGGAGATACGAGCATGTATTTGGAAAAACCGAACCTGGATTTTTTTACCCAAAAGAAAAACGCGGCTTTTGTCTCCTATTGGATCTGCTCCCTGCTTTTAGTTTTTTAGTTGTTCTTGAGGGTCTTATGGTTGGGTCGAGATACATGCTGGCTGCTAGCTTAGAGCGGGCAAGGACTTTCAACCTCTCTCTCAAGAACAGTTTAATTAAAATTTGAGCGCACTATTAGCTCACTGGTTAAGCACGGCCTGGTTCGATCCCCGGAGCTGACAAAAAAAAATGTATTCTAAATATGATTACACTTGCTTGTAAGGGATATTTTCTGGTACGCTTGTGTTCACTTAGCACCTAAATGGGAGGTATTGTGTTACTTCTCGCCCATCAGAAGGCATGCATGGTACGGGATGGGCAAGCTACAACACAGACCACAAGCGTCTACAGTAGCTCCTGTTTCATGGCTACGAAATAAAAAGACTGCATTGATCATCTTAAAAAAGGAAAAAACACATAGATGGTTACATGTTGCATTATATGACACGACTGGAGCCCAATCTCATTGGAAACCACTCGATTCTGTCGGATCTAAAAGTCTAAAACTGACTGAAATTTAATCAATTAAACATCAAATCTCTCTCTCTCTACTCTTTCTCTCTCTCTCTCTCTCTCTCTCTCTCTCTTCTCTCTCTCTCTCTCTCTCTTGGAATGCAGTCTTAGTGGGAAGTGACAAAAAAGACCGAGACAAAACCGTAAATCGCATTCAATTGACCCCAGACCAATATCCACTCAACAGAAAAGTTCTTGGAATTAAGCAAAATCATTTGTCTACTGCTTTTCCCTGTGTCAATACTTGCGTCCAGCCGTGATGCAGGGTTAGGAAAAATACATAAATGGCCAATTGGCCATGCCTTGGGTGTAGAGTAGGGTTACGAAACATTAAATCTTAGGACATGCCTCCTAAATTTAGAGTAGGGTTAGGAAAAATACATGTAGGGCCATGCCTTGAGTTCAGAGTAGGATTAGGAAAAGTATATACTGGGCCATGCTTCCTGTATGTAGAGTGGGGTTAAGAAAATCACATATTGGACCATTTTTTCTTTAACCCTCCTTCCTGTTTTGAAAATATCCATACAGGAATTTTCAAAGAATTCAAAGGTTCCATACTCATGTGAGAATGTGAAATGTGCTGTTCCATGTCACCATTACAAGCAAAATACAAAATTAAGCAGCAGAAAAAAAGAGGAAGAAAAACAACTATGTGCCAACTATATAAAAAAAAACACTGCCAATTATGGACACAATACTTCCTCGTGAAAAGTTTACATCGTATTGAACTCATGAACTGTCTGTAATTAAAGTTCGACAATTGTCATATTGTAAAATAAATGAGAACAATTAAAGTAATTTTACTAACTTCACTTTGTTGGAATATTGTAGATGTTGGAATATTGTAAAAGTTCGATAATATAATCTATAATATATAAATGTGTTTCTCTGTGTTATTTTTTTAAGTTATCATATTTGTGTTAATCACTTTCTTGATATCACAACTACTCAAACTCGCTTTACTAAATCTACACTGAAACCGGGACTTGAACCACCGACCTCCAGGTTACAAGTCGGCCGCCTTATCGATCAAGCTACTGAGGTCGGTGTTATTATATCACAATTTTAGTGGGTAGCGTAGAATTATAGGACTTTTCCATAATTATTTATTATCCCAATATCTTATTTTTGCCTATAATTCCGCAACTGGTCGCTGCTAACATTAAAGCAGCTACTCATTTTTCCTCACGAAGTATGAGTGGACCCCGAACACCCAAGTATAGAGCGGAAAAAACCCTGCCCCGCCGTGAATCGAACCCAGGTCACCGGGAGTGCAATGCCTAGCGCGCTAACTCACTCGAACACGGTACTACTTATAATATCGCTATTATCACTTTTATCTTGAAAAGTTCTTAACCGATCTTCTTTGTATAGTACCGATTTTTTTTACATTTTAATTTCTACAAATAAATCTGTATCGGCAAGTTAAACATCTTATTTTTACACTTTTGGGTCCAAATTTTCGGATTTCCTTAAATGTAAGAGCTCTCACATAATTTATTCCATGTACGTCAAATTACAAATGTACTATTTAAGTATTTAAACTCTAATCCGCATTAACATAATAACAAACTTTCATCAAAATAGGGTGTACGGTTCACGAGATAAAAGCGTTTATGATAAAAGTAACAAGTTAGATGTCAGTCGCACCGGTCCTGATTTCCATGAGGCGCTGTCTGGTTCAAACTTGATCAAATTCAAATGGGACCATCTGCAACACGTCTCCTATGTGTGAAACAAAATTTCATTTAAATCCTTTTACTAGTTGCTGAGATTTGCGTGTTGCAAGAAATGCCAATAACGGACAGACACAAAACTAAAGTTGCTCAGGAGGAGATAAGGTCAATTTTTTTTACAGTAACGATCACTTATATTTTGATTTCTAATATGGAAAATGTCGGAAGTAAAACATGGTCTCAGACTTCTTTTGTGCAGTTTCAAAATTAATTCAAATTTCTCAACTTTTTCTCTTATTCTAACCCCTTCCCGTCATTTCTTCTCTCTCCTCTCCTCTCTCTCTCCTCTCTCTCTTCTCTTCTCTCTCTCTCTCTTCTTTCTCTCTTGCTGTCTTTCTCTTGCTCTTCTACCCTCTTTTTTAACCTTGGTGATCCTTGCTACACCTTTCTTGTTGCTAAGAAGGATTTTTTTGGGGGAAGGGCGGACGGGTTAGAAGATTTTTTTCAGAAAAGGGGGGACTTGCATCTCCCCTTTTTTAGCATTCTCTTTTAGAATACATACACCTATTATAAGATTGGATTATACATAGATAGGTACATAGATGTAGTCATACATAGCTGGTGGTGCGTATGTGTCTGTGTAGGGTTTGGTGAAAGGGGCCATGCAACTCCTTCTTTTAAGCCTTTGGTCCCTTTAGTCTACTCTTAGTATAAATATAGCTACGTATCGGTAGTCAAGTAGTTAAGACGCTAGTCTGGTAATCCAGGTAGCCTAGGGATCTGTTGATTCAAATTCTACAGACCTTTGAAACTAGGGACAGTCGATTTCTTGAGTCGAAAAACGCCTTTTCATGGCAATGCATACATTTCTCTCATTTTTTTTTGTTAGTATGTGACCCCAGAATAATAAGACTCTGAGGTGGCAGAAAATGTTTTAAGCAACCTCGCATGGTGGTTATCTTCACACCAGTAGGTATTTAAATCATACAAAAGGGTGGAACAAGGTTTTTTTCGACTCAAGAAATCCGTTTCCGCTAGTTTCAAAAGTTTATACGATTTACAGTTATCAAGGTACAAGTTCGAAACCATATCCAGTATGAAATGTTAAGCTAGCTAACTTTTTAACAGTGGTCACCGTGGCCGAGTGAGTTAGCGCGTTAGGCATTGCACGCACGGTGACCTGGGTTCGATCCCCAGAGGGGCAGGATTTTTTCTGCTCTGTACTTGGATGTTCGGGGTCCACCCATACCATACCTCGTGAGGAAAAATGAGTAGCTGCTTTGATGTGAAGCAGCGACCAGTGCCGGAATCATAGGCAAAAAAAAAACAATATATTCTATATTAAAGTGGTAAAAGTCCTATGATTCTGCGCTACCCCTAAAATTGTGACGAATAACACAAAGAAAAAGCATTATTCATTATTACTTTTTAACAAATTAAAATTTTTATTTAAAGGTATTTTTGCCTGAAATCGATTGCTGCTAGTATTTAATGTCTACAACTGTACACAGGTTTATAATACATATTACCTGTAGATTATGATTTAATTATTATATACATATTTATAATAAAGCTACCTATTATAATGTTTTTTTTAAATTAAAAATTTCACATCCTCTTTAGTTTCCAAATCCTTCTCCTTTTTGTTTGTTTTTTAACCCTTTGAATTCTGAAATGCCTGTCTGTCTCCTGTTTCCTTTTGGGCCTTTCGCTTCCAGGTGTCAGGCAATTTAATAGAATGTTCAGTTATGTTATTGGTAGGAAAAAGATAAAGTTTTCTCCATGGTCAAAACTACATTGTATTAATATAGAAAATAAATAAAATAGAATTTTTTTTTTAAAATATAGTTGTATTTATTTTAAAATAAAATAGACATTAGACATACTGTTACCATATTTGTGTTAATCACAACCACTCAAATTCGTCTTACTAAATCTACGCGGAAACGGGACTTGAACCACCGACCTCCTGGTTACAAGCCAGCCGAGGGGGCCCGAAAAGGGCCGGCTTACCGTTGAAGCTGAACATGGATTTTTCTTTTTTCCGCCAGCGAATGAGAATGAAATCTGAACTGTGGATGATAGATGAGTTCATTCAAAAATCGTTCCGCTTTCTAATTATCAGAAATAGTAGTCACCGTGGCCTAGTGAGTTGCACGCACGGTGACCTGGGTTCGATCTCCTGTGGGGCAGATTTTTTCTGCTCTGTACATCTATATACTTCGTGAGGAAAAATGAGAAGCTATTTTAATGTTAGCAGCGACCAGCGGCGAATTATAGGCAAAAATTAGATATTGGGATATTTAAAATACGGAAAAGTCCTATAATTATGCGCTACCATTAAAATTGTAACAAAAAACACAAAGAAAACACACTTTAATTATTATTTATATTATTAATTGTAAATGTACATAGAAATAATCAACGGCCTCAGTAGCATTGATCGATATAAGTTCCCGTCTCTTATCAAAGCAAGCAATGAGTCTGTAACCTTGTAACCTGGAGGGTCGGTGGTTCAAGTCCCGTTCAGCGTAGATTTAGTAAAGCGATTTGAGTAGTTCGTGATATCACGAATGATTAACAATATGGTAACTTTTTTGTTTGTTTTTGAAATAATCTACTAAGCAAAATGAGCTGACATAGGTATTCCTGTCTTTCTAGAGAAGGACGTTTCCTCCACAAGACCCGAGGGGAGTGAAGGGCCACCCCAGGAGAGTAATTCAATATCACCACGTGCCCTCCCCCTTCCGCCCTCCCCCCCCCCATCCCCAACCCCAGTCACCCCCCCCCCCCCCAGTGATGTCCTTGACACCCCTTCTCTTTCCATTGCATAAATAATTTATCAGCATTATTATTTATCAGCTCTGTCCCGGGGTAGCTCAGTGGTAAAGGCGGCACTCTGTGAATCCACAGGTTCCAGAGGTCGTGGGTTCGAAACCCAGCCGGGACATGACAAGTTATCCTCCCATTTGGGATTTTTACCATATAATAATTTATGTCTTGGCCTACTGCTGGAAAAATGGGACTTTATAGTCCTTATCGGCAGTAGAAATAAGGCGATATTATTATTATTATTTTCCTATATTTTTTTTTGTTGTTGTTGTTTTATTATTACAGTCGAATCTGTATTTTTACCTACAATAGTATTTGTAACTTTTTTTTACTCGAACACCGGACCTCCGTTTACGAGTTCCGCCGCCTTATCGCTCAAGCTTGCAGCTACTGAGGTCGCCAGGAAATTTCATTATAGAGAGAGTGTTTTGTAGCCTTTTTTACAAGTACAATGTTTTTTTTTTTGAGTGATTCTAATGTAATTATATTCGGTGATCCTACGAGAACTGGTACATTCAACGCGCCATCAACGCTGACTAGCAATGATTCGAAGTAAAGGCTAGCAAGGAAATTTAGTAAAGGCTAGCAAGGAAATTTTAGTAAAGGTCATAGCAAGGAAATTTAGTAAAGGCTTAAGCAAGGAAAGTTGGAAATATTAACTTTCGATGATGCTACGAGAACCGGTGCTTTCAACGCGCCATCAACCTGGTAGCAAATTGACCCAGCAAGGATATCAGTTAACAGTAGAAGGTTATACTAGCAAGGAATATTTAGTTAAAGGCTCAGCAGTAAAGTTGAAACAGCACAACTTTATTTAATCAGTATAACAGAAGTGAGTTGTACAATGTACTGAATATATAAAAGTAAAGTGTTTCGGCTATGTCACACAGGATATTCTGTTGATTTATGTAATCAGTATAACAGAAGTGAGAGTTTACTGATGTTGACATCTGCTGTACTGAAATCAGAACATACCGGAAGCTGTTTCAGCTTATTCTCTCACGCAGGTATAGTTCTGAATATCCATGCCATAACTAACTCTCTATTTAATCAGTATAAACAGAAAGTGAGAAGTTGTACTAATGTACATACGTACTGTAAATTCAGATATCAGAAAACCTGGAACTTCCAGTTTTTCACAGTATTTATATCCAGTACTATCAGTAATATAACAGAAAAGTGAGAAGTTGTACTAGATTCTACATGTACATGACATGATCAGAACATACCTGGACAGCTGTTTCGAGCTTATTTGCTCTCATCAGCAGGTAATAGTTCTGAATATCCATGCCATCAACTAACCTCTCTATTTTAATCAGATAAACAGAAAAGTGAGAATGTCTATTAATAACACTATATGTTCTTTTTCCCGGACCTGATACTAATTAAGCATAAACAAAAGAAGTATTAATATCTTCCCCAAGACCCACGATTAACCTCCACTTCAAGAGGGTAGCTAATCTGCAATCGAATGCACCGACGCATAGCTATCTAGATCGTAAAGATAAATAAATGTATCTGAATTACAAACCTGCCCCAACATTGCGAGAGTTAACCCTACGTACCCCCTTCATCTCTCTTTCTCTCTCACTCACCCTTCAGCCTGATACTGAACCTCTAGCCACACCAATTTTCTCTCTCTTCTCTCCCCCCCCCCCCCCTCTCTCTCTCTCTCTCTTTCCATTACATAATCCCTCTACTTAACGGGGGCTAGACACTACATCATTTATTCTAGGGGGGGGGGGGGGGGGGGGGGGGTATACCCCCCTCATTACCCCACTTCCTTTTGTATGTAGATCTTTTTTCTTTATCAGAAAATTTCGACACAACCCCCCCCCCTCCCCCTTTTATGTTTTCAAGATATTTCGAATTTTTCTCACACCATCAAATTGCGATATAATTTTCTCTTATATTCGGAATGTGATTTATCATTATTGTTAATAATAATAACACTCTTTAGTGGAAGGTAACAACCAGGCGAGGTTAATGCTTATAGCATTTTCTACCACCTAATCAAAACCAACCCTCAGAGTCATATTATAAAAATGTTGGCATAATGGGACTGACTGTCTTGCGCTGACAGTCTAAATTTAATTTTTAAATTACATAAATTAAAAAGTAAGCACCACAAGTTTTTTCCAATTTATACAAGTTTCTTGCTTACACAAGTCCTGGTTCTCCAGATTCGACGGTACATTATAATGTTAAGTCCACTGGTAGTCAAGTGGTTAAGGCACTAGTCTGGTAATCCAGGTAGCGTAGGGATCCGTTGGTTCGAATCCCACGCAGTGCATGAATTTTTCCTCATTAATTTGAGTTTGTGACCACATTAATAAGACTCTGAGATGGTAGAAAATGCTTTGAGCATTAACCTTGCCAGGTGGTTACCTTCCACTAAGGAGTGTTATTATTATTATAACAATGTATATTAGGTATTAGGTCTAATATCCACTTTAATCTCAGTAGGTTATAGTCATTGTCTAGGCCTACCTCTCAGGCCTGTCTTGTGGTTTTCCATTGTGAAACCCAGAATCTCGGTTTGATTTGCCTCCAAGGTCGCTGGATGTACGATTTCTAATAGAACTTATAATACTTCCTTACATACGGTATATAATCAGGTTTAGATAATTGTAGGTAGGTACAGACATTAGGAAGGCCGACCTCCGTTTCAGTGGTTATTTGGTTACTGAATACTGACCCGAGGTGGCGGGTTCGAATCCCGGACGGAGAGGAAAATTCTGACCGAGTTTTTCCGTTTCCAGAATGTCATTAGAGTAAAGTTAAAATGTCATGAAGTAATGCGAATGCTATTTCTGGGCTTTAATGAATGTAAAAAAAATTGATGAGATATAGTAATATGTAGATGACTGACCTCAGTAAATGTTCAAGAATTTAAATGTCCTACTGATCAATTAAGTATTTCATTCCTCCGTGAGTGACATTGCATATCAGAACATGAAGAAAACTACCACAACGTTGCCCCCTTACGTATAAAATAACTAGCGGGCTGCACCCGCTTCGCCAAGCCATCACACACAACACCACACTACACACCACATACACGCACCTGACACACACACATTACACACATCAACACACAACCATCCACACACACACACATCCACATCCACACACAACATCCACATCCACCCACCACCTAAACACACACCCATCCACACACACATCACACCCACTCACCCACACACACCACCCACACACACACACACACCACCACACCCACCACACCACACACAAACCACACAACACCACACACACATCCACACACAAACCACACACACACACAGTCCATACCACAACACAACACACTAACAACACTACACAACACACACACCCAACACACACACACACACACACACACACACACACACACATCCACACACACAACACAACACACACACACATACAAAACACATCATCGCTGTAAAATTTCAAAATCCCGAGCCAAATCTATCATAGCGGATATTGATAATTTAGCAAACTGGCCCATATTTCGAGAACGATTTGTCAGAATATGCAACAATAGGGCTCAAATTAAAATCATGTGATGTTCTCAGACAGTTTTTACAATGAAAATTGGTCCTCGCGATAACTTTCAAGTTCCGTGCTGGAATCTGTAAAAAAAACGTGAAAAGTCTGAAAAAATGGTCGAAATTTCGAACATTCTGGCTTCCATCTCGAGAACGGTACTCAGAATGTGGCCTTATATGAATTAAATGAAAGCTTGTTTTGTCTAATGGGTTATTAAATAATAAATAAATGTAGGTACTCGCGACAAATTTTAAGTTCCGCGCTGGAATCTGCTAAAAAAAAGTGAAAAGTCTGAAAAAAAGGTCGAAATTTCGAACATTCTGGCTTATATCTCCAGAACGGTACGTCAGAATGTGGCCTAAAATGAATTAAATGAAAGCAATTTTGTCTAATTTGTTATTAAATAATAAAAAATATAGGTCCTCGTGATAGATTTCAAGTTCCAGGGCAAAGACTGTCCTTAAAATCGGACCCTTCCTCAAAAAATACTTGAGGAAGGTCATAACTCAAGGACAGTTTGGAATTGCGGACTTTTGATAATTTTCCTGGTGATTTTTCGGCAATTTTACTTGGGGTCTCTCCCATCAATTTTTTGCTATCTCTTACGGTTTCGCCTAAACAATTCCGGACACACAAAGATACAAAGCCCGTCCATATTTCTCATTTATATATAGAGATATATCAAAAATATGGAATAGAACAACGAAAATAAAAGAATAATAATAATATCGCCTTATTTAATTGCCCGATTGGACTATTAAGTCCCATTATTTCAGTAGTGAGCCAAAGACGTATTATTATGTGGTAAAAATACCAATAGGAGGAAAAATTTATTGTTATGTCCCGGCAGGGTTTCGAACCCGCGACCACTGGAACTTCCGGATTTACCGAGTGCCGCCTTTACCACTGAGCTACCGGGACAAGTAATCTCTTTGTACCGACCCATCCTTCCTTATCCCTGAACATCTTATCCAAACTAAGGCACGTACTTTGAAACTATAGTGATTTTGCAACAGAGGGTTAACAGAGCGTAACATTATAAATATTTAGGTCATTGTAGAAATAGTTAAAAATCGAGACCCTAACTAGTAACTATGGCCCAATCCAATCCCCCAATCTGTGGCCCCCAATAGCTGTTGTTAGTCAAGTGAATAAGTCAGTAGGCTCAATCAATTCAGTTTGAACTCCTTCCGAAATATAAAATCCATTAAAATCTCTTATCTCTAAGCCAGACAGATTTTCTAGACGAAAATTCGCCAACATAATTTTTATTCATTCTCATTTTAATAGAACAAAATTGCGTAATTCGCTCTTCCTGTGCGGCAAAAAGTGTTATTCAATCTGCCTCATGCTATCAGCTCGAAAAAGTAGTTCGTTTTCAAATCGATAATTATTCCAAAAGGTTTGATAAATTCACGCCGGTTTTTACGTCAAACTACGAAGTTTGCTTTGTGAATCAAATAGATTATGTAAATTTACGAAAAAATTGAATAAAATACACGAAAAACGAGCGTGATTGTGTGGAGAAATAACCCAAAAACTGTTTCGCGCCATAGTACAAGGTTGTCTCCGCGGATGAACACGAATGTAAGGGCGTCGTCGCCCGTATTTTATCAAGCCGGCATATTGCAATGCTTCGTGTAATGTCTCGTTTTTTTTCAGTCGCCAAGTTAAAGTCGTTGAGGTGTAATCTGCGTCCGTGCGTGTAGAAAAATATTTATTTTATTTCCAAAAAATAATTTTTAAAATAAATATTTGCTGCCGACTTTAACGTGAGCACTCTTCTAAATTTCGTGTTTTCTTAAACATTTATTTTTATAATAATTCAAAACAAATAATATCTTCTACCATCTTATAAAGTTTTACAATAATATTTTGATTGAAGAATTTTTAAAATCCATTAACATTTATTTACCAATAATTTTCGATCTTTTTAAACCAAATAATTATGTTGTTATGTGAATTAAATCTAAGCCAAATTTGTGTGTTTTTCTCTGAATAATCAGATATCTATTTTGTTTATTCCCATAGAGTGAACTTGACTTCTATTTCTGTAAACAAAAAGTTAGCGTCCCAGTGATAACAGTTCGCCGGCCGGCTAATATTTCGCGTCCTTTTCATTCAAACAACAAAGAAATCGTGATAAAGTTTCTATTTTAACTATCAAAGTTTGTGTTTTCTTTAGTTTTACCTTTGGATTACTCTCATTTCTTCAACGGTAAGTACTCAATATCATTTTTCAGCTCTCTTTATGTTGAGCCAATATTGCGAAATTGTGCGTTATCAGTACTGTGCAAGATACGTGGCATCTCTGAAACATATTGTGCAATAGCTTCTCTCAAGAACTATTGCTGAATTTGTTTCCTTTTTGTATGGACCAAACTTTTATTTCCTTCCTTTCTATCTAACTCAAATATTAGTAACCCAAGTTTTGTCGAAGTTCTGTTGTGTTTTCAAGAGTTATAAATTTAAGCATCATCTGATGAAGATTGAAGATAACTATTAGGCTTCATCCTCAGGACAAAACATTTCAGCCAGAATTTATTTTTCCTCAGTGAACGAATTCTGGAGAATTTCTCCAATATTATTACTATGGATTATTCCAACTCTCATTGAGGATTTATTTCCTCAATAGAAGAAATCTACTTTGCTTGTATAGGGAATTTTACAAAAATTTCTAGGAGCATTGAATTTGTTTATTTATAGATCCATAGGAGTAATCGACAAAAGTTTTGATATTTTCTGCTAAATCTTTGTTTTGATATTTTTTTCTGGGTAATCATAAAAATATGGTGCAGAATAAAATTTATATTTTGAAAATAAGTACACCTAGGTATTAGAATGCAAATTTTATTATTTACAGCCAACCATAATTTTTTTTTATTCAATCTTATTAAAATATTAGAAATCTAAAGTGGCTTTTTTTACAAGTTCACCTTCCTTCACTCTTGTGTAATGAATACCTTCTCTCAATAATTTATAAAATTCCAGACCTAAATAGTAGGTTCCAAGTTCTAACATAAAAATACCAAATAAATGTATTATAATATTTTATAGGAACCTGATTATGCTCAAAATATTTACACTAATAAAATTACTCAAAATTTATACATAGAGTACCTATTATAAAAAAAATCAAATTTTTATGTTCATAAATTATACAGAACTGTTAATCCAATACACAGCTGCTAGTTTTAAATTCTATCAAGTTCATTGAATACTTGCATACATTGCACACTCTTAGACACAAGCTATTAATTTATTTGGCCATGTAGTTATGTGTTCAGTTAATGAATGGACTGTTCAATATTCCAGAAGCGTCTTCTAACACCTATACCTGATTGTTTACATTGTGTCATTATCATTGATAGTCTATGTTGTATCATGTGTCATACATGTTGCTAGGTTTTAGTGATAAGTGATAACGGATCTGTCAATGATAGGAGGTTTTTCCTAGTTCTCTTTTTTTTCTGTTTATACTGATTAAAATAGAGAGGTTAGTTGATGACATGGACAATCAGAACTATTACCTGCTGATGAGAGCAAATAAGCTCGAAACAGCTGTCCAGGTATGTTCTGATATTCATGTACATCTAGTACAACTTCTCACTTTTCTGTTTATACTGATTATACTGATCTTTATCAGTTAGTAAACATCTGAAATATCTATTGACTGCTCAATCGCTAACTCGACGAATTAGCCTGGGGTTCGTGGTTCAAGTCTCAAAATATAGTATAGTAGTGTATAGTATAGTAGTGCTTTATTTAGACTGTCGGCTCGAGACAGGGAGTCCCATTACGCTAACAGTTTATATATAGTAATTATTTTTAGAAAGGCAAGTGTTTGAGTATTTTTACCATGGTGGAGAATGCATCAGCCATTATCACCAACCAACCTTTATTTATATTTTTCAGTACCTATATATTTTATTTTTTAACTGTGAATTTATTAAATTGAAAAATGTTCAGTAATAATAATATTATGAATAACTTAAATATGTCATTTAAAAAATTGGGGGAGGTAATGTTGATCTGTGAGAGTGCTAATTTCTGTTAATATCTGTTATGATTCACTCTAATGGTTTTTAAAATAGAGATAAATAATGTGCCAATTGAGATATGTTTTATTGATAGTAAATCTATTTAGAGTCATCTTTTAAATTGGGGGAGGTAATATGTATCATATACCTAGTAAAAGTGTTAATTGTCTGTTTGTTGGGCTTGGTGCAATTATCTATTGTAGTTTGATTTCTCTGTAGGTCATTCTGAAATTAAATATTTTACAAACTGCTGCAGGTTATGAATAATAATAATGTATTAATAATTGTGTAGGTATTTTTTTTTGTGAATATATCACAGAGGTTAATGTTGATAAGTGGTGCGTCTATTTGCCTGTAATCTTCTTGGTTCTTTAATTATCCATTTCCTTCTTCTAAATTTTTTCAACAATTATTAAAGTGGTAATTATTATTGAATCACAAAAATTAGACCTCTTCTTAGAAGTTCTAAAAAAATCAAATCATCAAAATAATCTCGTGAGCCTTCTCTTTTTCTTCGATAAGAATCCCCAATCATAAGCCCAGTATGTTATCTCGAAGAGACGGAAAAAAACCCCGAAAAAATCCACTAATAAGAGACCCTCGTATAGGGTTATCAACTTATCACTTCACTAAAATATACGCTTGTTTTTCCACCAATCAAAAGTGGTCTCATCATCTTATCTATAACTTTTTTGTACAAAATAGAATTTTGTAGACGGACTTAGGTTATATGGAGAAAACTTTGACCCATCAGCCCATATATTTTTTTATATCTTTAATCACAATAATCATAATATATTTACCTACTCAGTGAAATGAAACTTACAACATAAATATCGCAGTATGTATTACCTAACTACATAAAATAACATCATAATAACATTAAAAATAAATATATGAACTATTACCAACCTAATATCAACATTAAGTTTTAAACGGATCAACATATTAAAGATTAATCGGTATGAAAATTATCATCATCATAATTATTTTCATTGGTTTGGTTCTCTCTTTGAATCAAATTCCTTCACTGATAAGAGAGGCCCACAATTTCGAGGAGAGCTGATAAGAACTGATAAGGAGGGACTTGGACTAAATTCATCACAGGCACACGTCCGCTAGAATCAACAGGGAACTAGAACAATAAAACATGGTGGGAATTTTTCACCCAAATCAAATATTTGATAAATTAGGTTAAATATTTGATGAATTCGATTAAATATTGACACAAGACTTGGTCTTTGATGTATAGTCATTTAATTACCTACTTATTGTTTCTGAAACCCTGTCGGGATTGTCCGCTTAGAACTTAGTAGAGTGCTTTTATCGCATAAAAATTATAAATTTCAAGTATTATTTGGTAATATGTGATCTACGAGTGTTTCCTTAATGGGGTTTTCCAGTTCTAGATTATTTATATAATTATCCGATGGCCTTTTTCTCTCATGAAGCATATTGCTATTAATAACATAATTATGTACAACTTAAGTTGTAGTTTTATTTTATAAAAATGGGTATATAGGTACCTAAAGATGTAAAAAAATTTCAAGCATATTGACCTAGGTATAGAACTTCTTTTGAATTGTGGTTGAAATTACTACAAAGGACTTAAGAAAAATATTCTGTCTCTTGCCTCAAGAGCCATCACCTAGGAGTCTCCTCATCTCAAATTACATAAACACCACTCTATTAATTCCAGATCTAGAGAGGCGTCAGTCAGACTAATGACACCACATGCTTGAAAAATAAAATGTGACACTTTCTGACAGAACACCCAAGATTAAAGTTCAACACACACACACAAACGTCTTCATAACTCAAATAAACATCTCAAAAGAGAGGCACACACACACACACACACACACACACACACACACACACACACACACACACACACACACACACACACACACACAACTCGCTGGGGAGAGGAGAACCAGAATAAATATCTTGTTAAAGATAACAAATAATATTTAATAATACAATATGAAGCATAAATGTCAAACATCTCAGAAACAATTATGCTCCGAAAAAACCTTCTGTCAGACATGGAAATGACTTCAAATTTCTCCACCGCCGAAAATATATTCTAATTTCATCTCTCTAAAATACACATTGTCATAGACAGGGTGACCTCAAAGTCTCACCCCCACACCTAGCATCTCGAGAACCATTCAAAGTGACTTCTTGCTCATAATATGTGACACCCTGTATATTTTACGTTATGTATGTGGGTCATTTTCATTTATCTTGGGCATATCAAGTCCGCAACCTTTCTCCTTTAATAAATGTGAAAATAATAGGGATATATGACTAAAATCTATTTGATCACATAGGAAACAATTTTTTTTATAAATTACAATAATAAATTGTCTTTTAAACTAATGTGGAGACTCAAAATTGCCAGTTATATAAGTAACGTTCATGATATTTTAGGTGTCCCTTAGTCTAAGATTTTACTGTGTCTGATAGAAAAAAATGCATTTCTCCCCATTATTTTCACCAAAATCCCATATAAATGAGAAAAATACAGTTTATTTAGGATGTGACCATTAGTTTTCATAAAAATAATAATGTTTCACCTCATTCTACAGACGTGTAAAGTTGTGTCCCTACGAAGAAAAAAAAATCTCCGTCATGAATGTTACCCCCAAAAAAATGTAAACCATTTTGAAAAACCCTTAGAATGAGAAGCTAGCAGCTGCCGCCATTTTGCTTCTTACAGATGACATTGTTTTTGTTTTGAAATTTCCTGTCAGTTGGATGTTGGATGCAGTACAGTGAGGGACAATGGTGGGTCTAATTTTTTTTGACAAGAACGTTACGCGGTTTTTTAAATGAATTGTAATGATTCTTTAATATATAATGTATTTCTTTAATTCTTCTGCATGTCCTCTTTCCAATCAAATATTTTTTTTTGTAAAGTGAATATTCTTTTATTGAGAAAAGATTGTTTTAGTGGCGTGTTACTCATGAACGTTACCGTCATGAACGTTACCCGTGGTCATCAACGTTACGTGGTACGTTAAGTTTTTGTAATTTTATGTGAAGAGGTAGCTGCTAGAAATATTCTAAATGAAAGCTTTTGCTCAAAGGTATTTGTCTTAGTCTTCTGAGCCTAAAAATTGTTTAGGAAAAAGGTAACGTTCATGACTTGAAAAAATCCAATTGCCCAAGATAAATGAAAATGACCCATGTACTAAGCACTCATAAGTCACAGTAGGTACCTCCGGTGAAAAAATAATAAATCCTGACGATTGATAAGAAGAAACTAAAATACGGTTTTTAAGAGGAGATGGGGAGGGCTTTCGTTCTAGAGATATTATCACCACCCTAATCGTCAGATAGTAACATACGTTGTTCACATTATTATCAATATGAGAACTATGACGTGTTATTAGGATGTCAGGACCAACCCTTATTATTGCTATCAGTACTATTCAAATGTATTATTAGGATGTCAGGAGACATATGGCAACCAGAGAGATCTTGGGGATACCGCAGGATAATTACTCAAAACCAACAGAAGGCGAAGGCCTACTGATATCTCCTTAACCACAAAAACCTATTGTGGGAGATTAATATTAAGTAGAGGTGTGTGTGTGTTTTCTGAGTTCGAGTTGCGTGTAAGACAAATAGAACAATGCAGGCTTTCTTTTCTGTGTTCCCTTCCTAGGATATTGGTGGTCCAGTGGTTCCAGCGCTAGTCTACTGATCCAGGTACCGTAGGTTCGAATCCCCACCCTTTGCATGAATTCCTCCTTCATTTGAGTACATGATTGATCACATAATAATTGCACTCTGAGGGTTAGGTGGTAGAAAAGAAATAGAAAATTAAAGGAGGCTCATACATTCCGCGACCAACTCAGACTGGATTAAAATGCAAGTAGAAAATTTGCCAGTTTCCTGAAGAAAAAAACCTGCAAAAATCCTCAAAAGAGGATGAGCTGAATCAATCAATCTAGTAGAATCTCCTTTCACATTTCATCACTTGGAAATACGTATATTTCACAAACGTGTGTCCTATTCTGACTCTTGGTCCCCGAGATTTGCATTCGCTTCAGGGGAGGTCCGCGTTGATTGATCGTTCCTGCGGGACTCCCCAGTCCCGGATAAGTCCCGGGAGAACATCTGGGTTATCTACTGGGACTCAGGGTCGCTGACAACAGTCTGTTGTTGTCAGAGTTGACGACGATTTAATACAGATCCCTGAATTCCTGAATGCTTTCTCTCCAATATGTTCACTTGGTTCACCCGACCTCACTAGCACGATCATTGAGGCGGCGGACTTGTGATCCAGAGGTCAGTGGTTCGAGTACCAAGTATCTTCAAGAAATTAGGTTGGCTGATTTGGGTAATAGAATTTAGAGTATACCTTGTTTATACTGCCGAGGTAAGACTGAAAAGTCCCTTTACTCCAGCAGTCAAACAGGTCTTATATATTTTATAGGATAAATTTATTGAACTTGTAATAGAACTTGATTATCACAAATAGGTTTAATTATGTACAACTTTTTTTCGTAACTTGGTTTACTGAATGAAACGAATGGTTTGTTTTTCTCTCCCATCAATCATTTAATGGATTGCCTAATCTATTCAAGTTGTAATAAAATTCGTAATCATTGTTTTTAATATGATTCTTTCTCCTTTTGACTCCTGATGTATCGCCCTTTTTTCACCTCAGAAAGGGTCCCTAAGATCAAGGGACTGGTGGTTTTTTTATTGACAGAACCAGCGTCGACTGTCACTCTTTAAATTTAAGTCCTTTTTGATGTTTTTTTTTATTGATGACTGATAGCTCTCTGGTTGTTGAAAAGGTCCCTCTTTTATGAGTTTTATGAAAATGAAAATGGGGAGGCACCCTTTTCCGTCCCATTTACCTTTTTTTCACCTTATTCCGTCCGTCGATTCCGTCCGTCAATATTTAAAACCTGATTCGTCCGGTCATCGTAAGGGTTTAATACCGATTCCGTCCCATATGTTCGTCCTATATACATAAATAAATACATAAATTATAAATTCAACATTTTTCATCAGTTTATTTTCAATCACGTAAAATAAAATAGGTAAATACAATGACGGCCATGCCTTGGGTTTATAGTAGGGTTAGTAAAATACAATGAAGCCATGCCTTGGGTTTATAGTAGGTTAGGTAAAATACAATGACGCCATGCCTTGGTTTATAGTAGATTAGGTAAAATAAAATGAAGCCATGCTTGAGTTATAGTAGGTTAGGTAAAATACAATGACGGCCATGCCTTGGGTTTATAGTAGGTTAGGTAAAATACAATGAAGGCCATGCCTTGGGTTTATAGTAGGGTTAGGTAAAATACAATATAGGCCATGCCTCGATTTATTAATTGAAGCCATGCCTATAGAAAAAATACTATAATTACCTGATCAGTACTTATGTACTGTACAATGTACATAGTACATAGGTGCATAGATAGTGACGGACGGAATTCAGTGATTGATCTGAGAGGTTCGGGACGGAATTGAGTATCGACTACCTGAGAGAAAAAACTCGCGGGACGGAATAGGTGTCGTCCTGAAAATGATGATTTCTTTTGAACAGACGCTAGGAACAGAGGATTATCTCTTTTTGAAAGGTCATCTATCATTTAGAATTTTAGATCGTGTCTTCCTTCGGCTTCCTACAAGTGAGATGTTATGTATGAGTGTTTTTGGTTTTAACCAAAGTGATGAATATATCCTATGATGAATTAATATTTATGCCCTCCTATATTTTGTACTGCTTTTGGTCGCCTTGATAATACTCACCATCAATGATAAAAAGAATGGCCTGGACTAAAAATGACCTATGCGAGAATGTTCGACACCCTTAATTTTTTTTGTTGTTGACATTCGATACAGTTGACAGGGCTCGAACAACACCCTATCGAATGGGAGTTCACTAGGTTAACCACTTGGCCAGTGAAGATTGTCAATAGTTCCGTGAACAAGTGTCTTGGTAATTGTTTGTGTACACTTGACCACTTGGCTTGTGTACACTGAGAGTGGTCGATGCTCTAACTCAGTTCTTGATAGTGTGGTGTGTGTGTGTGGTGTGTGTGTGTGTGTGTGGTGTGTGTTTGAGTTTGAGAGAGAGAGAGAGAGAGAGAGAGAGATTGTTTCTAATTTGTGTACCTACTCGTGTTGTTATATGTTAAAAATATGTAACATGAATAATAAATATTTCATTACACTTTTTAGTATTTAGTTGACACACGCACTGCTGACTTGCTCTCAAATGTACAGAAGATTCGAGGGCAGGCGTCTAGTTCTTACGCCTGTTAGCTCACTGTAAATAAACAAAGATACCAAGTGACATGGAACCAACAACTAACCAAATACCAGGTATCCAGAGCGATCTTGAAGACTCGCTCGGACCAAAGTAAATAAATAGGCTACCAAATAACATACTGTACCAAATAAACCAAAATGTACATCTTAGTTAGGAACGTATCAGATAGCTAGTTAGGTAAATCGGACAAGAAAGTAAAGAAAATATACAAGTGCACTGGTAGTCAAGTGATTAAGGCGCTAGTCTGGTAATCCAGGTAGCGTACGGATCCGTTGGTTCGAATCCCGCCCAGTGCATGAATTTTTCCTCATTCATTTGAGTTTGTGACCACATAATAATAAGACTATGAGGGTCATGTTACAGAAAATGCTTTGAGCATTAGCCTCGCCTGGTGGTTAGAGTGTTATAAAATAATATTATTATTATTAATAATAAATATACTTGGGTAATTGCTGTGATTTGTTTTAATTTTTATTTTTTGTTATAGCATACATGTTGTATTGACATTTCGTAAATAGGACTTGCTCTGTAATAAACACCTGTTTACCGGACAAATTATTATTATTAATTATTATAAAGTTAGTTATGTAAAATATAGTCGTCAAAATAATTTTCCTTGTCTTTTTCAAACCAAAATAAAAACGGAGATCGAACCCTTGTTGTGATGTTGGCTATTCCCGGCCCAACCCAGTTGGGCCTTTGCTTGAGAGTTTCCAGCGAATGGAGGTCGGTGGTTCGACTCCTCAGTATGGCAAACTTTTAGTAAGATCGAATTATGTGTAAGTGTAACCTAACGTACTTGAGAATCCCGCCCATTAAAAAAAAAATGATGGTTAGCTACACAAATATGATAAATTGAATAACTAATATCTGTCTCGTGCCTACTTGCCTACCTGTCACTGTCTACTCGGGACCTAATCTCAGGTGTCAATAGACGTTTGGCCTATCTGTCATCTTGGCGCCAATTCTCTCTCTCTCTTTCTCACACAATATCTGTCTCTCTTAGGTCTGTATGATAATAAGATTGATAAGTGTCTACTAGGTATCGCGGATAGCAGACACGGATTGATTGGAGATTTGGCGCTTACTTCTCTCTCTCTTTCTCTCTCTCTCTCTCTCTCTCTCTCTCTCCACACACACACACACACAACACACACATACAACACAACACAATTACAATCGAACTGGGATAATAAGAGAAACGATTTCCATGTCAAATTTACCTCTCTATATAAGGGAAAAGAACCTCTTTATAAGAGAAACCTGGATATAAGAGAAGAATTTTCCGGTCCTTTGTTGAGTTCTCTTATATCCAGGTTCTACTGTAGTAGGAAGTTATGTCTGTGCGTGCTCTCCTAATCCTTCACCCCATAAATCACGCTCACACCCATGAGAGTAGAGGAGGGGGGGGGGGGGGGGGGGCATAGTGTGTGCTTCAACTCTCGACGGGCTTATCACTTCTTATCAGTAACTCGTCAGGTGTTATCTCCGAGCTGATAACGTCAGAGCAAACACTGTTCTCTCATTGGTTACACTGTATCATGAAATAAAGTATGTGTATTAAATGCTGAAGGGCCTTTTTGAGTGTGCATGTACTCATTTTCTTGAACTCTGGGTAGTAGTAAAATGCTTCCATCATTTTTCTCGATCTGATGTAGTAGAGTCGAGATTACTTATTGGTTACCCGGTAGCAGACATTGCCTTGAGCCCTTGAATCCATTGCCGTACTATTTATGGATACACTGTAGTGTCTGTCCCTTAGATGGACTTGATCTGAATTATGAAACAGGATTAGATTGACGAATTCGACACTATCTCTGAACACGCCCTCTCGGTGGGAATTTCAACAGCGCTGTTATGTGACAGTGGCTTGGATTAACATATCCAGATATTTAATCCTGTTTCATAATTCGGTCCTTGAAGTGCTTGTTCTTGGGACTATAGCTTCGTCCCACCTGTAGAAGCCATTGAACCTTGGTGGCTGTACCCTTGATTTTTGGACACACTGTAGCAGACATTGAACTGACTGATTGTACTCTTAACTGATTATGATACACTGTATCAGAATAGAGGCGCCTTCACTCCTTATCTGCTTTACGTAGATTGATTTTTTTACTGTCGACATATACTCGTATATATTTTTTTTACATAAATAATTGTATTGTACCATAAGGGTACTTGTATTTACGCGGAAAAATCCTATTGAGTATACAAACTCAAAGGACATAGCTGTATTACAAGAGAGTACTTGGTAGTTTTTTTTCTCCACCAAATGATTTTAATGTGCAGCTATTTTTTTTATCTACAACGGAAGTTCGCTCCTTGACGACGGCATTTCGTAAATCTCCTTTGAATAAAATGGCGTTTCCTCTGATATATCACATGACATCTTCTGAGGAATTCGCTGACGAAATATTCAGTGTGTAGGGAGGGTTTCCACTAGCTGTTTTGTGCTTTCAGCAGCAGTCGGTCAACAGAAAAGTGAGAAGTTTAATTTCTTTTGTTTGTTTGTTTTTTTTTTTTTCATTCTTCTGACTGCTGATTATATCAAACTTTATGGGGATGTGGTTCATCTCCATTTTCATCCCTGGTGTGACTTTATTGTTTTTTTTTTTTTAAGTTGAGTGTTTCACAGTCTTTTTCATTTCGAGCCATGAGACAGCAGCTACTGTAGACGCTTGTGGTCTGTGTTGTAGCTTGTCCATCCTGAAGTATGTCTCCCCTCTGGTGGGTGAGAAATGACAGTACATTCTTTATGAAATGACATTGGGTGCGGGTCAGTTGTCACGTACATAAATGGGTACGACTTTTTCGCACGTTATATAGTATGTGTAATGTATATACAATGTAATATGTACGTATGTACTCTTGGTGTGAGAGGAATAACCTACTTGCTCTTTTTTATATCAATGAGTCATGATTGTCGGTGGATCAGATGGTTTTTATGTATGTTTGTATGTAATTATATGGTATGTATGTCTATGTATGCTTGTGTGAATAATATTGTATACTGAACGTTCTATGTATGTATGCATGTGCTTGAACTGTATATGAACGTTATGATGTACATTGTACCATGTACAATATGTACTTATGTATGAATAGTTTACAGTGTGGTATGCATAAATATGTATCTCTATCATACTGAATTATATTTTGTGCTATTTATAATTATTTATTTATGTAGTTTCCATTGCTTTGGTCAATGGTATGAATGGGGCTGCGTGGGAGACCCATAGAGCAGGCAATTTTTTTCGTTTCTCTTTTAGTTTTTTTGTGTATTTTTTTTCTTTCAGAATGTTGATTTTTTTCTGCACATTTTTTCGTTTCCAAGAATATATGCTCCATGAGTGTGTTGATGTGTTCTCTTTCCATATCTGCGTCTATCCGGTTGGTATCTCTATGTTGGGCTTCAATGTCTCTGTGTCGGTCTGTCGTTTTGTACTTCCTGATATGGTTCATTGGGCCCGTCGCTGTGGTGTGTGTGTGTGTGTGTGGCAAGTTCATGGGACGCATGGAGGGACCTTGGGGCAGTTCAGTCGCTTCGTCAGACGAGTGGGATCGAAGGCTGTCCGTGCGTCGGGAAATGTCGTGAACTAGGGGGATTTATGGATATTTTGTGTGTTTGCTAGCGCTGCCGGATGTTGTGTATTTATGTAAAATAATTTATTTATATTATTTTTTTTTTTCATTCATAGAGTATTTTTACAGATCTTCTTTATTTGCGTAGAAATATTTATGTTCAATAATATGTGTTTTGTGTTGATAATATATGATAATATAATAGGTATGTGATTTTTTGTGTTGATTTTTTTTTATTATTATTTAATATTTCTGTTCTTCTTGTCGAAATTTTCGTCCCTTGGGAGGTTCAACAAGATTTCCTCGCATATTTTGTCTTCTCTTATTTCCTGTTTTTTTCTTCTTCGAGTGGGTGTTTTAATAAGTCTTATTTCTTATAGTCTTATATGTCGTCAAACTTATTTCTGGATGCGCTGGAAAGGAAAATTTGTCAGTTCTGTTGATTTCTGGTCATGCTAACTACTTTGTGAGTATGTGTGACCGTGATTGGTTTTGCATGGTTTATCGGCGGTCGGAGTCTGTATGGATCCTGGTTCGGTTGCTATTGAACACGAAGAACATTTTGCACTTTACAGTTATGGTTAAATAACTTCCAAACTGGATGTTACTCGACATTAACATTCATAAATCGTACACGACCGACTATGTGGTCAGTCTGTCGATATCTCTTCGTGATCTTTTCGAGTGCGGTACCAAAATATGTCGCTGATTAAAAAAAAAAAAATCTTGATTTCGATCAGTCTAATTTATGCGAACTCTCGACTTTTTTTCGTCCCTATTAAATCTACAAATGGCGAATGGTCCATTTGTCCAGGACTATCCCTATTGGTTGGTCTACCTGTTCTTTAATTCTATTCAACTTGAATTTTTACTTATCTTCGTGGCTTGAGAGAATCTTAATAGCCGTTTTTATTGGAATTTTATTCTTCTTTTTTGTGAAAATTAAATCCGCTCTATTCATTTTTTTCTAGAGGTTCGTGGATAAGAAGGGCCCCACTTAATGTAAATAGAATGATATTTATCTTCGTATCCGCAGTTGTTCAAGTATTTTTTTTTTTTCATTAGGTACCTATATTTTTTTCAAGTCTTTAAGTATCAGGTTCTTGTCGATTTTTATCGACGCCATAAGTAAATTTCGCACTTCACATTTTGCGAGTTTGTTGAATTGGAATGGAATGTTTGCTCTGTTAGAAATTTTGTACAAGAAAGTATGTGGCCATTATTATTATTGTTGTTTTTTTTTTCAAACTTGCTTCTTCAATCTTCACGAATCTTCTCAATATATCTTGTTCGATGTTTGCTCGGAATTTTCGAGTTCTTAATTAAATTTGTTAGGACAGGTGATGGGCAGAAAGGTTGAATTTTGAGCAAAATAAACGATATAAAAGAATTGAAAAAATGTTATAATAAACGAGGCAAAGTTTTGTGCAAATTTTTCGAGCCAGGAATTCGAGGATTCGGATTCTCTTTCAAACCCACCGATGAGGAACGCATCAGAGTGCTGAAACCCGGTGTTTCCTTTGGTGAGCGATCGAGCGGAAACCGATGTAACCGGTTTCGTGGTGGCGTCTGAGAGCTTCTTAAATTTCGATTTCGATTATTTTTTAAAGTTGGGCGATTTTTTTGTTGTTGTTGCATCTACGTCTTCTTCTTAAAGTTCTTCGTTTTTCTTCCTCCTCCTCCCTTTCTCTTGTGTATTGTTCTGTTATTCTTTTACCTTGATACTCTTCTTCTTATTATACCTGTCCTTTTTTACCTTCTCTCTCTCTCTCTCTCTCTCTCTCTCTCTCTCTGTTTCTTTTTTTTTTTTCTTTTTTTTTCTTGATCCTTTAAAAATATGTTTTCATTATTTCTAGTTCATCATCTCTAATGAGGGGGCATGTGTTGATACTGGATAGGCATGATGGTGCGAATTGTTTCCTTAGATTTTTGCTTCAAGTTGTAAAATTTGGTTTTGATAATGACAGCTATTTGAATAGCTAACGGTGTGTTGGGGATATTTGTTAATTAATTGGTCTTTCCTCTCTGATGAGTTGAGGATTGAATTTCCTAAATTTGGCACCTATTTTGTTTGAAAATTAGGTCTATGTTTTCTCTTCTTCTTTTTTCCTTATATTTTTGATTTTTTTTTTTTTTTTGGATCTTGGCTTTCTCCATTACTTCAGGAATGTTTCTGTCTTCCTCTTGATTGATTTCGGGCATGTTTGAGACAGTTTCTTGTTTTGCTGTGCTTATTAATTTATTTTTTTATATTTTGAAAATTTTAGTCTGGTGGTAGATAAACTTTTGAAATTAGGTGTAATTTTATTTAATGAGTTAATGCACATACCGATGCTTCTGAGGTATTTTGTTTTGAAAATTCGGTAATTGGTACCGATCTGTAGGTCCTCTACATTTTTAGCAATTAGGTGCAAAAATTCACCAGTCAATTAGTTTTGTTTTTTGTTGTGATGTGGTGCAGGTTAATTGTTTTCACGCTCCTATTTTCCCTGTTTTTGCAAAGATTCTTTCAATCAAAGAAACCCATTGAATTCTGAGTTGGCACCCTGTAATTTTCATCTCCAATTCAGTAATTTTTCGTACCACGGTAATTGTGTTCTTGATTCTTGTTCGGGCTCCAAATTTCGTACCTCGTTGTGTTCTTGACGGTTCTCCTTAATTGTACGTAGTTTGGCATCGCTCGAAACTAAATGTTATCCAACACTTTGGAACGTGTTACCAGTTCGTGCCCTGCGGACGACACAAGTTTGGCAGATACTTTTTGGACGTGAGAAAGAAGGATGTAGTGCTCTCTGTGCAAGAGAGAGAAAAAAAGAGACTTCTAATATGTAGTTTGGAATCGATAAGCGAAATTGATAATACCTTTTATCCAATTTATAAAGAGATACATTAGTGCCTACCTATCTGTAACTATTACTTCGAGATCGCTAAAAGTATCTTACACACCAACTAGATTCTACCTTTACTGATGTACTATACTTTATAGTGGATTTCAGGTTTCTCGGTCAAACGGTGTGGATATTTTGTACTAACTTTTTTTTGTACAATTAGCTTTCTGCAAGATCTGTCGATTGATTTTGATCTGTAAAGGAGAGTTTATTAGGTATTCTCCAGAGATGTTGGGAAACCATCTAATATAATTGTGGGTCCATTTGACCAAACGATTGAAGTGAGATCATCAAATAAAATTGTTGGTCCATTTAGCCAAAGCGATTGGAGTGACTAGTCAAAGTATTTTGGTCCATTTTCTCTTCAAAGTGATTGAAGTCTATATTGAAGTCGACTAATGTGAAATGATTTTAGAGAACCATTGAACTCCAGATAATCTCCAGCGATTCCAGCAGTAGAGATGTATCCCACAACAAGCGATTGCGATGTTCATATCTTTCAAACTCGACACACCTTTTTTTATTTGTTTGTTGCTGAGGAATTTGGACTGGGTATTGAAAAGAAAAAAAAACGAACTGGCCTCACTGGAGAACACGTAGTTTTTTTTTTAAATACGCAGTCCGAAATTCCATTCCAGTTAATATCTCCAGGTGTGCTGATCGTTCGTTCAAACAGTCAGTCAAAGATTTTTTTTCAAGTGTGTTCTGAGAGTGTGTTGTCAAGGCAGTTTCCGTATGTTCGCACTTCGGACTATTTTTACTTTGACTGCTTTTGCAGATTTTGTTAGGCTCATGGACTATTATCAAGATAACAAGTATGATTTCCTTAATATTTTTTTTCATTTAAATAAAAAAAGGTTTGGGGAAGGCCAAGCGATAGAAGAAGAAAAATATTAATAAATGTTTGGTTTATAAAAATCCCTTTTCAATGATTGTAAGGTACTAACTGTTCCTTGAATGTTTACAGGTGCTCGGGTTGTATCTTTTAATTATACATAGATAAACGCCATGAATACGGAGGAAATAGTGGTTTCAGTGTTGTTTACCTAGGCATGATGGTATCTATGGAAACGAGAGGATGTTACCCTTGTTTATTGCTAGGGATTCTTCTCTAGCTTTTCGGTTCTCTTTGGGACTCTTCAGTCTCTTGAGAATGAGGCTCCTTTTCAAATTGAAGGATATCTGTTTGTTTTAAATAAATAAATTAACATACGAAGGGCTTATACATCTATTTATTACAGATGAAGATCGGAATTACCATGAAATGTGGATGTGTTTTTTTTAATTGGGAAAAGTGTGCTAAATTTACTTCCATTGCTATTTAGATGTAATTATCTAGTTTCCAGTATATTTTATATTTTCAATGTTATATAGTTACGTGTTTAATCAGTAAAACCTGTTGGTTGATAGTAAAACACCCCGACCACTATTTGGGTGTTTTTAAACACTCGTTGGCCTTTTACGAGTGCAACGTTTTCAGGAGACTATTCGACTACGAATTTGAACCCGAAGAGGCTCTGTTTACTCAAGCACCTTATTTTTGGGGCTCCTTAGGGTTCTTCGGAGAAATCCCAAAATACCCAACAACCCCTCTCAACCACACTCTCTCTCTCTCTCTCTCTCTCTTCTCTCTCTCTCTTCTCTCTCTCTCTCTCTCTCTTTCTCTCTCTCTCTCTCTCCTCTCTTTCTCTCTCTCACCTACCTGTTCCTGTAACATTTCCTGTTGGAATTGTCGGGACCCACTCCAATCAGCCATGACCGAAATGCGTGAAATCCCCAACCGAAAATAAAATGTTGAAATCTTTCTCTTGTAAATTACATACCTATATGTATTTCTCTCTCCTTTTGTTACATACATTTGAGGAATTTCTTTTATTGATAAATTTCTTTGTTGTTAATTGATTACAATTTGCTCAGGTGCGTAAAGTGTTAACAGATTGTAGAAATTCGTTTTCACTCAAAATGTTTTTTTTTTCAACCGACCTCAGTAGCTCGATCGATAAGGCGGCGGACTTGTAACCTAGAGGTCGGTGGTTCAAGTCCGGGTTTCAAGCGTAGATTTAGTAAAGCGAGTTTGATGAGTGCGGTTGTGATATTTGACCATTCGCCTTAATTAAGCATTATTTATTAATCAAGAATAAAGCATTATTAATAAGGGATTGTTTAGGTTGAGGAGCATCAACTTTGTCTTCGAACACACTAAACTTGTCCCTTGCATGAGGGGAAATTTCTTGAGATATATTTCAGATCATTAAAAATAAATTTCTACAATTTTCTTTAATATGTTCTAGCATCTAGTATTCTAGTACATGCACAGTGCACACAACAACCAAACTAACAAGAATATAAATACACTTTATCTCCTACCTAACTCCCTTTGGGGTATCCCTTTGACACGATGAGATGTCTCATTAGGTCATAATAAATACATGTGATTTCATAAATAATATAATTTATTTAATTAATAATAATAACATGTCAAGAAATGTGCAAGAAGTGTTCCTAGGCCCCTAGATCTTAACTCAATGATGTCTCCATACATCATAGAAAAATATATAAATAATAAATTTAAAATGAAAAAATAAATCTTAAAAAACTCAAGACCTAATGGATTTATCTAGTTCAAGTTGTTTCATGAAAAAATTAAGCTATCAACGGTACGTATGTACATACACATGTATATAACGCTATACGTATGTATATGCGCTATTATGTAATAATTTATATACACATGATATATAATATTATAACTAAATATACGTAGGATCAAGTTTTCTAAAAGAAAGAAAATTAACAACCAATACATATTCGTAGTCTGCCCCGGTAGCTCAGTGGTTAAGTCGTCTGTCTAGTCATCCAGAAGTCGTGGGTTCGAAACCCAGCCGGGACATGACAAGTTATATTCCCGTTTGAGATTTTGACCACTGAATAATAGGTTTTGGGCGTACTGGTGGAATAATGGGACTTACTAGTCCTAATCGGGCAGTATAAATAAAGCAATATTTATTTAAAAAATAATATTATTTTCATTTGCAGTCTACACAAACACTTAATTAATATGTATTCCAATCACAGGAAAACAACTTTTATTATGTGCTGAATTCTTTCAAGCGTCAGATTATAATTGAGCCAAACACATTTTCCATGTACCTAGTGTGAAAACGAATAAACATAAATTCCGTGAATACTCATGAAATCCCATCAATGACTAGTTAGTCGGTTAATGCGTCAATGTTAATGACATTGGACTCGTAATCCGGAGGTCGTTGGTTCGAGTCCCATGCGATGAGAATTATTGTGAAGCTGGTTTGAGTTATGAACTTAAATAACTATGTTTTGTTCCAAGTACCTACCATTTTTTAAGGTCTAAGAAACCCCTCATCCTCAGGATGAAATGTTGGGGTGTTGATAAGTAAATTTTGAAGAAAAAAAGTGTCATACGAGTATGTAGAAATTGACAATAGGTACTACTGCCAAAAGTGATCTTGTCGATAGTAGTGACACTGGATTGCTGATTTGATGAATAAATCATGAACAAGATGACACATTGGCACATCATAGGAGTGTGTGTGAGAGAGAGAGAGAGAGAGAGAGAGAGAGAGAGAGAGAGAGAGTTCGGTGACCCAGTTATTGAAGAATCTTATCACTGATTTCAATCAGACAATAGGCTAAATTGAGGCAAAAAACAATGAATAAATCACCGAATAGAGGGACTGTTAATTATGGCTTTCCGAAGTAGTCTGTGTAAAACTGATTCATCGTGAAACGATTTCGCTTTGATTCTATGAATGTGGTTCCCCCGCCAAATTATGGCGAACAATAAATTATTTATGTTTTCTTCTCTGAGGTTTTGAAAATTGAGGATTTTTATTGCTTTTCAAAATTTCTTTTCGCGAAAGAGCGCTTTTGCTTGTGACCCCGGTGATTTGTGACCCTACTTGTACCTAGCCAAACATGTGCAACACCAATATTATTCAGTCCCAGCTAAGATACATTAATTATTGTACACATACATAATTATGTTCTTACTGCACTTCACCAACTGATGTATATTATGTAGTTATGTAATTGAATTTCCAGGCTGTCCTACATATAATGAGTAGTCATATAGAAATCTATGCTGTGCACGGTACCTGTTGTATAAAATGATAATTCCTATCTATGTCATTTACTCATTTCCCACGGTTGTATCGCCCGGCGATTCTGAATTTTCTGACTGTATACCGGGAATCTAGCGGTTGAGCGATGGCAACTTTTTAATAACTGGTGATGATTTTTTACTGAGTGAATAATCGCTTGTTCGGTTGCTACTGACGGAAGCGGAAATGAAGGAAGCAGAAAACGGAGCCATCTGATAGCTATGCCACTTGAAAGACGCACCGAAAACCACTTGGAAGTCGCACCAAAAACTTAGATACCATTTTTGTCAATTTTTTTTTTTTTAAACTTTGTATGATTACAAGTACAAATGATTCCATTATTTTCCTTTCTATAGGATAAGGAAAGAAATAAAACTATCCTCATCATTTGAAGCAGGATTTAGATCTAGGTCCGAAAATCCATCAATGAAAGCTGAATCTAGTCGCCTAACACTGGAAGGTCAATTTTTTTTCAATAACCTTTACCTCAAGAGTCATCACTCTCTGATTGAACATAACCGGTGCTGTGTGAGTGTTGTACCACCCTGTATACCGGAGCCCGTCAATCACCTCACCGGTGGATTGACACACACACACACACCACTGCACTCATTACACACACATTCAATTGACCAGTATGACTGAACGTTCTTTGTTAGGTATCTACGTGTATATTATCATCTTATATGCCATAAAATT
Organism: Bactericera cockerelli; assembly: GCA_024516035.1. NCBI lineage: Eukaryota > Metazoa > Arthropoda > Insecta > Hemiptera > Triozidae > Bactericera > Bactericera cockerelli. The sequence goes on along the minus strand of CM044963.1, from coordinate 6,621,624 downwards.
CTCCAACTATTAAATACAGGAAAGCTGGGACTTACAAATACTATATTCTGCCATAATTATCAGGTATCTGTAAATATTTTCAGTGCTTCCGTACCCACTAATTATATGACATAATTATATACGTCGCTTTTATGGCATAATTCTCAACAGTGGTCTGTACTGAAACTTGAGAAATGCCATAATTCTAAGTGGCGCCGTAATGCAATAGCATAATACACGCGTTGCTAACATGACATAATTCTCAGTTCCCAGTGACATCACGTTAGCCTCTATGCCATAATTTAGCTACCATTTGACTTGTGCTCGTACCAACTCGGTCGCTAGAATCTGCTCGATCATTCAGTGTTCCCAGGAACTGCATTGGACTGTGATTTGCATATGCGAGCATATTATGCACGTCATATTTTCTATGTCATATCCTCTTCATAATATGCAAGTACATAATATGATGTACCTTTTTGTCTGTGTACTTTGCTAAATACATAGAGTTCGTATCCGTCCTACGTGTCAGACAGATGTCTTACTTCATTTATATGTACAACATACAATGTCTTAATGTACATGTCCTGCGGTGTTGCGTACATAGGTAAGTTCATTTGAGGTCTCGGTGAACACTCTTGAACTGTGTAAGTGTCAACTTTGCGGGAAATTACCCAAAGTTGACAAAGCTGCCTTTATGAATGCGAACACGATGTGTTTAGGGCTCTTTTGAAAGAGAATTCCCCTCTCTCTGAGTCCCGTATATTAACCTCTTTCGACTTTCTCAAGTGCTCCTCTCATCCTCCCACCCCCTCTCCTCTACCTCCTCCATCCAATCTCCTTCTGTTCCTCCTCTTTTCCGGTCTCCCCCTCTACCCTCCTCCTCTTTCTCCTCTACCTTCTCCTCCCCCTTTTCCTCCTCCTTCTCCTTTACCTCCTTCAACCCACTTGTTTGTCTTTTCCAGCAATAATTTTATTAAAGAGATTTTTTTGCACTCATATTCTTTTTTCTCGCAATTTTCCTTTTTGTGTGACGTTTATGTTTTCATCTCTTATATTTACTCTCTCTCCTCCCTCTCTCTCTCTCTCTCTCCCTCTCTCTCTCTCTCTCCCTCTCTCTCTCTCCCTCCTCCCTCTCTCTCTTTCCTCTCTCTCTCTCTTTCTTTCTCTAAGTGTCCGTACAGCCTCCTCAGATTCCGATAAAAAACATTTTTAATATTAACTTCCGAAATATGATTATTCTGAGTCGATGAAATGTCCTCGGTCACAAAATTGCTCTGTTTAATTAATAAAAAAAAAAAATATAAAATTATTTCCAAGAAAATCAATATTACAAAAGAAAATACATACAAACTAGGTTTAGCGTGGGTATAGCACGTTCGTTTTGTTTTTCTTGGCGTTGCAAAACTAGCGTTTTGTTTGATAAATAATAAAAACAACAGCCAAAGGATCACGGAAGTATATGTTGAGGTGTAAACTTCAGTCCGCAGGATTTTTTCAAATAGGTTTGTTTTAGTAAAAATACACGAACATAGTATTTTCAAACCACCCATTATTAGATAAGAGATAAAGAAGAAGGTCCCACAAAGAAATGGAACACCAGAAACAAATGAAGTCTAGGGAGATTAAATAAACACCCTAAGACAAAAGTCCTCGAAACCGTTATCTCGTGTCAAAATGAAACATTCAATCCAGAATAGTGTGTTGAAAAAAAATCCGTTTCCTTACATAATGAAGCTCTTGTTTGAAGAAACAGTTAGAGCATCTGACACTCGAAGAAAAAAAAAAGATAAAAGAAATCCTTGGAAGGAGAAGAAGAAACCAAAAAGAACTAATTTTTTGTTGTTCTTGAAATAAGGAAAAAAGGACATTGGTGGCTTCTTCCAGGGATCTCTTGAGGTAATTTTGGGGCTTTTGTGTTAAGTGCCTCTCTCTCTCTGTCTCTCTCGCTCCTGGAAGTGTATTTTTAGACATTGTTGGATTTCTCGTTATTTTGTCCGCAGGTCCTTCATTATCTCCAGCGTGGAATTTCCTATTGAGCAGTTTGAGTACCTCTTCATTTCAGGTATTTTGAGTGTCGTTCCCTATTGTTCTCGGTACTTATCCACATGTGATTGGAATGGTAACAATGTGTGTGCTTTGTACGGCTCTGGTGTCGATTTTTATAGCCTTGGTGGCATTGTTTTCCACGTATTTTACACCTAAGGAAGAGCCTTGATTCTTTTTTATTTTGGGAGATTCCTATCACTTTCTATTTTGCTCCCCTAGCTTCAGTTCAATCAGTTCTCCGTAATGGTTTGTTTAGTGAAGGCTGATGCTATTGGAATTCGATTTGGTTGTTTGATGGCGTTTTTGGGTTTGAGGTGTGAATGTTGATTTTTTGTGTGATGGATTTTTATTGGGTGTTTAAGTGGTGATTGTGATCGATTGATTGTTCACGTTTGTTTGTGTGTTGTGAAGTTTATTTTGTGGTGTCTAGAGGTAAGATGCACTTGTTCTCGATTTCTTATGTACCTGCTTTATGAGTCTCAATGAAATATTTCTTCTTTGGCACAAAGAAACCTCAAGCTCAATATAATTATGAAATATAATTTGTTGTTTTAATAATTCTACTAAAAAACAGACGATTTTAGTTCATTCAAAGGAAGTTCACCTTGTGTACTCCCTAATCTCTTCTAAATTATCATCCGCAGCATAGTCATTTTCACAATGGCGATTCAAAACCGTTGAGCACAGAAATTACCAATTTTTCAGAGGTCATAAATTTTTATCGCCGCCCGTCGTGAGTGCAAGTATCGCCTCAGCGTGACTGCATTAGCCGGGACCCATCCGGTGCCCTGAGGAAGGCCGGTGTCGAACGCAAGTGCAACGTCTACAATTACGGTTAAACTCCAACAATTACGGCCTAATTGAGAACGGTCATAACCAGGGCGATAATTACCGTCCGGACAAAGATAACGATTTGTACCGCCCCAGAGTCAGCCAATTTGGAACTTAATAGACTGTAAAACGACCAAACCATCAGCCTTTCTTGTTTTCAAACATTATGCGCGGACAATGAAGACGTTAAATGAAGGTCCTCGTCCTATTTTGTGTATGAATTTATAATGTCTTGTAATCCTTTCATACTTCTGGTCAGGGAGTGCTTATCCTTGCCAATTCCGGGCGGGCAATGGTCAGTCTCGCTCATATCCTGTCTGGAGAATGGAGATTTATGTGTGATGACTAGAGTGATTCAGATGGGGAAAGGGTTATTGCGTCTAGGTCGTTTTGTCTTAATGAAAAGGACTCCACATTATAAGCTTGTTGTTTCTGTTACTGGTGCTGATGATAATGAACTTTCTGTTAGTCCTCTCGTTATTAATTTTACCATTCATAACTATAGTTACTATCACTTTTCACATCTTCTCGTACTTGACCCATGCAATTATGATGTGCAATTCGAACTTCACCAGACAGAGTCAATGAGATGCGGCGAAGTAGATTGCAAGGTCCATGGGCACAACCGTGATGAACTAATTAAGAAGTTCTATTCTCTCTATGGGCACAGCTTTGATCTAATTGGACAAAGGTAGCAGAAGCTTCGTGTAATTAAGAAATGACCAAGCCTCTCAAGTAGGCACACAAAAGAAGCGTACATGTACCTTCTTTTGGTATCTCTACAACCAATGTATCTCCTTTTCATATCTCTACAACAAGCTCTCTATCTTGAATTCTAAAATCTGTCATGGTCGTTCCAGCGCCGTGAGATAACCAAGTCGCCTCTCGTTCTCAGCGATAAGTCTCGTTTTTCAAAGATAACTCAATAGTTCGTTTTTGAGACTTGCTTGCTTTTCGAGCATAGTCAGTTCTTCCTCATCTTGATTTCAGTTTCTTATAAATTGATTAGGAATAGGCTCAGTTCTGGGATATGTGAAATGTTTTCAGCATAGTAGAGATCTTTTTCCTCTTCTCTGAGACTATGTATAGTATTTCATGTTCATCTCGGTATTTTGAGATGTTCTCTTGGTAAACTCTCTAGTTTTTTTTTTTTTTTTTTTTCTTCAACTCGTCACTCTGTTCGCTTTGAGTATTTTGTGAAACGTTGAATGTTTCTCATCATAGTATCTCGAACTCGTCGTATGATGGAACTTGTTTTGGTCGCAAGGAATTTCCCCGCTGCTCGAGTGGAATACCAAATGGTTTGAAATACTATAAATATCCGTGCCCGAGCCAAACGTGCGACGAGCTTGGCCGATCTAATTACTCATTAGTATCATTTTGTTTTCAGCTAATAGAACACACACACATGGATAGCTACATGGAAAGGCACTAATGTATGTGTGTCCACGCAACATAACTTCCAAGAGCATTAAACTCTTTGCATCGTGTTGTCTGTTGAGTTTGATGTGAATGTCTTGTACATCGAGTGGTCTTACATTGGCACGTAAGTTTCAGGGGTTGCACGATCAGATCCCAGCTGGTACAGGATTTCTCGACAATTTGTTTGTGGTATAAGATTTTTGCACTGTTAGGATTTCATTAGTATACTATAGCATTTATTATTAATAACATTCACAACTTAAGTTGTAGTTTTATTTTACAGCATTTGAGTACAATGGCTGACTGCCTTTCTTAATATTTCCATTATTTATGTATGATGGACTCAAGAGATGTCTAGATCATGGTAAGTGACGCTGTTTGACCTTTAGGTATGTCTACGAGAGCAGTGAGTTGTTTCAGTTATTCTCAATGTTTGTTTTTCTCGACAGAATGGAATGCACTTGCTATAAACGTTTGAGGAACGCAGAGGTACTTTGTTGTTGATTTTGTTGAGATAAGACTTTGGCTTCCATGATCTAATCATCTCCCGGGGTTTCCTACAAGAATGTATCTTGTTCTGCGATGACTTATGGTAATGTGCCAGGAGATTTCCATTACTTCTGGTCAGTACCAGGCTAATTGAGATATAACTACAACTAAAGATTTTATATCTATTTTCCGGATGAATCATGTAGCTTCTTACCACATGTATAGAAGCCTCATCATTTTTAGTTATTCTCTTGAAAAATAATAAAACACGAATACAGTGTGTTCATTTTGTTCAATACCTGGGATCACTTTGCCAAATGTTCTTCATCTTCAAGTTCTCCAACAAGATGAGATCAAAAGTTTCTGAACTCGACTGTTGGACTTGAAAGGGACTTCAACTTGTTCATATTTTATTGTGTCATGCTCCTATGACTTTCATTTACTATCAAGACGATCCCCCTGTACCTGTACCTCTCGGTAATTAAGCGATTTTTTCTCTCCATTATTCTCTGCTTGTTTCTTAATTAGTCATCTATTATGGTAAGTAGCTCTGGTTTGTTACGTGGAGTTCCCCTCTCTTTAATCTCTTCTAATTGTGTTGTGGTTATTCACTTGTTCTGTATCGTTGTCTTGTGGTTCTCTCTGACTTGTGCAGGGTCAACCTACGTCTTGATTGCTTCCGATGATTTTTTTTAGATGATTAACTAAAACGACTACTTTCTCATTAGGGCCGCTTGGATTTGAGTATCTCCTTCAGTGTAGCTTAGGGTCGCTGTTTTTGAATATTCTTCTACAAGGCAAGATTATCGCCAGCACTGTTTATTTCTTCGCCGTGAGGCGTTACCTCGTCTTGAGTCTTATCGATTCCAAGAAAAATACAACTCAAGTCTGGTTTCGCACACGGATCTCATTTCTGCAACTAAAACGGTCAATGACTCCTAAAAGTTTTTGGACTCGACAACTTATGTCCAACCTCGGGCAGGTACCAATTCATTAATATCCAGATCGTTTCTCTCGGTTGTTACTCTCTCCTTCTCGTTTGGTATTCAAATTCCGCGCGCCCTACCGCATTCATGTGATGTATTCGTGCATGCATCTTGCGTGATGGGACCCAGGGTACCGCCCTGCGGAACTCCGATATCTTCACCTTCCACTTTGCAATTTGTACTCTAGATAGCCGCCGCTAATTATTGACCTCGGCGCGGCGCGATTTATTATTTACATTTAAATTGTCTACTCGATCGGTTATCTCGAGAGTGCCCGAGGCAAAGCAATAACGTTTCATATGGTTTCTAGTCTTCTAGCCTGAGAGAGTTACAGGCGTAGTTGAAATCGATTATTACTTTTTTTCGGCAGACGGTTTGGTATTGTTTTGTCGACGGGAATAGTATCCCGCCATCCGCGTAGCAGTGTTTGTGTTCGTATCCTCGCGAAATCTTAGGACCGAATCCGATCGATTGGTCATAGTCAAAAACAAAACGAGGTACGTTATTTATAATAGTTGTGTACATTTTCTTCTGTTAGATGTTCTAGTAGTGGTGTCTCGCTTTCCCACTTTTTCTCTTCCTCGAGCACTTCATCTCAGAGTGCGCTCTCTCCTTCTCTGTCACTCTCTCGTGATTCGTCCATGATGACAGAGATGTTTATCTCTGTCTCGCTCCCGATCTCGAGAAGAATTGGATCATTGTTGCGTCGTCGTTGTTTGTGTGCGTTCAGTTGATTTGGTTCATTTAGATTTAGATGCAGAGTTCTCTTTCCGTGCCAACAGGGTCACCTCCTAATTTGCAAGCCTCCCTGAGAAAATACATACATTCAAAATATTCTATTTTAAGGTTTCATTAGAAAATTCGATTGTTCCTGAATCGGTTTCTTCATGTACCGTTTTGAAAAGCCTAAGAGAAATGATTTGTTTCAGCTGAGCTGCTTCAATTTCAATCAGTGTAACATAATTTTTCGTCACGAAATTAGATAGTTAAATGTTTCACACCTCGTACTATTTTGTACACCCTGTATATTGTAGTGATTGTTGCACTCTATGATTAATCACTTTCCGTTTCTCTCTCTCTCTTTATTTTCATTCATCGCCTTCGCTCATGCTCTTTTTCCCTCTCACTCACTCTCTATCAGCTGAACTATCGCTATCTTGCACTCTACTACAGGATGAGGTCAACGACCAGAGGTATCTTATCTACCTACAGAAGTAATGGGATATTCACCAGCCAGTCCATAGCTGTTGGTTTTTATTTATTTCCTATTTGTCTTCCATATCGGCTGGATTGATAGCACTTCTATGTGTTGGAGAATGTATCGTTTCGTGTTTTGTCGTTTGATATGGGGGCTCGATATTGGGCTGGGCAGGTTTGAAGATTATACTGGCGAGAGGCCCATGACAGGTTGTTTTAGTTTCGTCATCGTGAGGAATTTTCCTCGTTGTGTCTTTATTGTTCCTTTTAGTTGATAACAAATTAGTTGCTTCATTGTTTTTGTTTCAACATAATTCTTGTGTGCTTCTTGTATTTTGTTGTGGTGCCAAATGAGTCCAGTGACCTCTATGTTTCCTTTCCTTGATTACTTGGTAAGACCAGCTCTGTGTCTAGAGTTTTGGGTAGTTTGTGAATTATATTTGCGGGTGTGAAATTTCTGTTTGATGTTTATAACATGTAGATGGGTTACCCATTAAATATTCAAATATAGTAATGAAAATACTAACATGCCTACTTTTTTCATCAAAAATTTGAAGAGCAAATGAACTTTCCCGGAAAATTATACATCATGTAATATTTTTATTGGATTTTTATTTATGAACAATTAACTTGACTAAACACACATTTGAATGGGACGAGTCAGAGGGGAGGTACAGCGCTCCTGAAATGGGTAAGGTCACGTTTTGAGATGGCATTCCAAATTATAATGGTGTTTTAATTGATTTATGGGATTGCACTGCACCCTTGCTCTTCTCCCTACGATCCTATAGTTGTCAGCGTTTGTAGTCACGATTTTTCGACAGAGGGAGTCATTTTTAAATACAGATCATGAAACCTTGGTGTTTTCATCATTTAACATGATCAATGTTTTATAATTACTTTTTTTAATTGCCAATTTTGTACCCTACCAATCTATTGTCACTGTGTCGTGGCTTCTAGGGCTTCTTCAAAAAAGCTTGAAATTAGTTTGCCATTCGTTTTGTTTTTATGTTTATGACTGATAGAGCTTCTTTTTTGATATATCACTTTTGTTCTCATCCTTTCTAAGTGATTCTCCAATATTTTCGAAAAGCTCGTATCCCTTAAAGAGAACATAACAAAGTACGCAGTCGGGATTTTTTTTTTTTTTTGAACATACCAAACAGTGAGAAATCCTGAGCATAAAAGCAGGAATTGATATGAATGAGCCCCCATAGTTTTGAATTATATCAATGACATGCAGAGGCACGCGTCTCTATAGCAAAGGAAGAGTTACTTAAAAGTCATAATTAAAATTAAGCATGTGGGTCTCGAAATTTGTTTGCAAGTTCCCATTAATGTGATTCCAGTTTTCTCTCAAAGAGAAAATACAGCTTCTGAGTACAAACTACCCACACACCAACAAATTGATTTTTTAATTGATAATTTATGTATGACAAATATTGCTGTTGGTAGTTCAAGTGTCCCAACATGTACTTCTGTAACTTTCTGGTCCAAGTACACGCCTTAATAATTCCATGAAACTTGCCTCGTACATAAATAACATTCTAATCGTTATGTCCGCTGATACATTTCAGAAATATGTATCAGTATCGATACAAGATAAACATATAGAAATCGGTATAATAATGTGTAAATATAGGAACTAAATTTATTTATGGGCAGTATTGGTATGAAGTCGAATACATATAAGCACATAACTTTGTGTAAAATCGAATAAATTGGTCTGGACAGCTGTTCGTGGTCTGCTCCACTAATGATTAGACCGCATACATTTACGTGAGTGGACAGGCCGGTTGACATTCCTGTCTCAGTTTGGTCACCTGAGATCCGGGCCTCGCAGCGGTAACTAATTGACTTGTGCTGTTCTGTTCTTGTTCACAGAGAGAGTTCAAGGAGAGACTTTCATCGGATTCCTCAGCGCATTTCGAGCTGAGAAGTGAGTTTCACGAACTGTCGAGAATTCTCAACCCTAAGAAGATTCTGTCCTCCACCATGTTGTCCATGGAGCTCCTCAGTGAGTTGGACTTTATGTTTGACGTGGACTCAGACGACGTCCTCAGTCACTCCACAGTTTCGGCCGCCGTGGCCCAACCCACCTCCAACATGGACGCCATCCCCACCGACGATATCTGGAACAAGTTCGATTTCGGCATTGAAACGTCAGAAGAAGACGATGGCATCTTTGAGCCTTCGTCAAACATTTCCTCGTCAAGTTTCGAGCTGTACTGGGCACCTAAGGAGCAGTTCAAAGAAATCCGCCATCATGATTGCATGTGGGCCGGACTCTGTGGCTCAAAAGACCACAAGAATGCTGACTCGTGTATCCTAGCTTACGAGGGCACCAAACCCGCGCCACTCCACAGCAACTCCTCCAGTGAAAGCGTCAGCAGCAGTAGTAGTAGTAGTCCATGCAAATCTCCCACCAAGATCAGTGAACCCGCCGTCACCATCACCACCGCCGAGAGTAATATCTCGCGGACAACCCTGACCAACGGCACGCAGATCACGACAGTGTTCAAAAACAGCAGGACTAACAGTGCGTCTCCCGCGAAAAGTGATAAAACCGCCATCGTGTCCGGAGGTAATATTGTGAAAGTGTCGATCGTCGACAAAAAATCCACCGCTAGTCTGTCAAGTTTGAAGCATCTGTGTACGTCGAGTGACTCGTTGTCCAACGACAGTCAGGACCTGGTTCACCTCATGCCGCTGAGTGAGGTGACCGGACAGATCACGCGGACGCTTTCCACAATTGAGTTGAATCCACCGGTTGTTGATTTTGACTGCGCCAATCGCGATCATAACTACGGTATGGTTCCGCCACCAAAGTTAATCGCCGACATGAAGCGCGAGCCCATTGACATCAAGCAAGAGTGCTCGATGACTTCCGACGATGATGACGAGACGTATGACTCGCGGGATACCTCAGGCACCGTTTACATGTCTCCTAGTTCGAACGGGTGCTCGCCAGGAAGCAAGTTTGACTACGGCGTGCAGCAGGTGATGAGCAAATACATCAAGACCGAAGACCTGGGTGTGCAGACACCCTCTGATTCAGGTAAGATAAAAAACCTAAGTCTCTAAGTCATTTTCAAAATAATATGTACTAATTATTATTAAACATGTGTCGATCGAGTTTTATTTAAAATAGAGTACATAGAATATTTACATAGAAATTGAAATTAATTAAACAAAACTTGATCAAGGGCGATGCTAATGCCAATGGTATTCTCTTCCATTATTCTGCATGAAATGTTCAAAATACGGTAGGCTATTTGCAATATTACATTTGTTCAATCCCAACACCCTTCGAAATCTGTCACCATCAAAATTTTATATGTGAGGGGCGAACTGTCTGGACTTTTCAATGAAACAAAAAATGCCAAATGATGTGGCGTATAAGTTGATTCGATTTTGTTTTATGGGATTGAATGATAATAAAGGCAGATAAACTTCTGCAGACATATGCCTCTTTCCCCTTTTCCTGAAGGCATCCCAAAGAAAGAGCATGGGATGGAGTGAAGAGACCGCAACTTTTTTAATCTCGAGTGTTTTGTCTTCTTTGTTATTTGCTTTTTTTTACTCCCGCTTTTTTTAACCTCACTCCACTTTCCTCTTGTAGTAAATTTACATTCCTTCCAGTGTCTTTTGTATTGTCTACTTCATCTTCTTTTCTCTATTTCTTTTTTGTCCATGTCTCTTTCTTTACCCTTTGCTTTTTTCCAACTGTTATTGTTGTCTGTATTTGTTCAATTGATTGTGAGTTGTTGCAAGAGCAGAATGAGTGTTGTTTTTTTCCACTCTCCTCCTGCCAGCATGCTGTTTGATGGAACTTTATGTTGTTGTAATTTGCAATAAATTTTGCACACAAAAAAGGAAAGAAAAACAAGAAAAATGTTGTTGAGGTTATTTCTTTTCTTTTCCAATTTGTGTGTTTTTCGACGGTTTTTGTTGTTTTATTGTTTAATTTTGGTAATGGTGATGCTTGTTTGTGTTTCAACATTTTTTCGCTCCTTCTTCATCCAATCTTCTTTATTGTCCCCATAAACTCGACAAAGTTTTTGGCTTGAGAAAATTGACAACAAGGATTCTTTTCTTGTAGTCATTCTCGTCTTCTTTGTCCCCATTTCCTCTCATACTCTTTTCACTTCAGTGTCCCCAACTTTAGAACAGTTTCCTCTGTTAATTTTTTTGTATTTTTTGTGTGTTCCAAGTTCTTTGGTGTGTTTAATAGGTTTTTTTTCTGGAAAAGGTGCAGGAAGAAAAATGTTGATCAGACAAGGAAAGAGAAACAGTGAAGTAATCGGTGGATAGGTTATGTTTCCAGACATGAAAATTGAAGTGTGAAGAAAAGAGACCTTCGACAGCTATCTGGAACCATAATTTTTGTTGAGGTTGTTGATTGGAGCAGGATTTACGATGGTGCAAGTAGGGACGGAAAGAGCACGTGAAGCCAATGAAAAATGGAAAAACGAAAAAAAATACAATTGAGGTAAATGTCCCATAGAGACAAGAAGAAATATGCAAAACAGAGCTTCAAATAAAGTAGAAAATGATGTTCAACGAGAAGGACAATCGAGGATAGGCTAGGTAAGAGCCGAGAGAAGAAAGAAATTTTCAAAGTCTGCAGTCAGAGAGAAGAGAGTCGAGTTGAAATGGGAAAAGGAATGTACCAGAAAGCTTAATGAATGTGACAATTGTGACATGCACTTACATAAAATGAAGCTTGTGAAAAATGAGAAAGTCAATGGTTACGCGGTGAGAAAAGTGCATAAAAAGGTTAAAAAATAGAAAGAAGGCTGATTAAATGAAAAGAATAAAGTTCAGATTTAGGAAAACAACTGACGAGAGAAAAAGATAAAGATAGAAAAGATTAAGAGAAAAATCATTTCATTGAATTTGTGAACAAAGGGAAATCGTTTCGTATCATGAGTAGACACTTTTCGTCTCATTTCTGTTGTAGAAAAGGAGATTGAGCATGAGATAGAAAAAATGGACATGCTATTAAAAAAGTTGGGTTAAGAAGAAAACGGATATGCCAAAGAAATGCCGATAAGAATATCCGAAGGAAATGGACATGTTCGAAGCACAGGTATTGAGAGAGGAAAGGAGGAGAAGGTAGCAGTACTAATGGAAAGGATATAACTGGAGAACTACAGGAGCATATAGATAGACTAGATGAAACTAAAAAGGAAAACCTTGAGACGATAGAGATTATCTGAGGACAGGGAAAAGAAAGAGGGAGAGACAGATTAAGATAAAAAGAAACAATAAGACAGAAAAACTGGAAGTCGAAAAGAATTTGGCGGCCTTCCAAGCAGAGACTAAATTTAGTATGAAAAGACCGGAATGGATACATGATGTTGTAATCATATATTCCTCCATATAAGGGATTCTCTAGCTGCGGGGGGAACGCATGAGGGAACGGGGGTGTCTTGTAGACACTGAGGGTTGAAGGAAGGTCTCCCTCCCATTGAGTATTCTGCTCCAGAGGTCAGTAAAAATGTTGATGGGTCATTTTAGGGACAAGATTACCACAGTAAAGGGGTTTTTATGAGACTGCATGAGTCATAAACACATCTGATAAAAAAAAAACCATTGGAATAAATATTGGAAAAGCATTATTAGAAAAGATGTTATTGGAATGTGTTTGTTGGTGGTTTTTCTGTATTCGTTGGGGTTTCTTTATGATCTTTTGATGCAGATGTTATAAACATGTGTCGAGATATTGAGAAAAGTTATTACGTCATCCATGTTAGCATTTTTCCCGTTTATTAGATATTCTGTTGGTGCTCTTCTAATAAACAAACACCAATTTGTAATAGATTTGTTTGCAGAAACCGAACTATGTATTGATTAACATGTCTCTCATGCGTTTTCGGTATTAATGCAATGTTTCGTGTTCTTATTTTGTTCATTCAGATCCTAATTGGCAATTGTCCGCCATCATTTGTGTTGAACTTCAATTAATTACCTTATCAAGCTATATACGTGTTGTACGTACTAAATGATTATCAACGGTTAGATCTTATCATATTTTTCCACTTTTGAAGTTCTCTTTCCTTTTTGTGAGATTTTCTTCAAAAAGGAAACCTCATTCCTTTTTGTCAGACAGATAGATTTCTTATATGTACAAATTTATGTTTTATACTCGAATTCAATTAATTTTTTATTGGAAAATAAATTGGCTGACGGCTTTTTAAGAAATTCCTTCACTTTTCATTGTGTCATCGCTCTTGTTTAACAGGCTTTTTGGTTCCTATAATATAGAAGTCCTATAAAAACGAAAAGACCTTGAGAAAGTTTTGCCAAAAGAAAAGTTTTCTAGATTTTTGGTGGAAAAAAGAATTAAGTTTAGGATCCTCAACAATAAACTAATGGAGATGAGTTTTTTTTCCTTCATTTTTTTATTCCATCTCACTTTTTCCATTTCATTGAATTTTTGAGTTTCAAGGAGCCGTTTCGACCTAGAAATGGTTTTATTTTTTATTTAGTTAAAAAGTTAACTCTAGGAAGTCGGTCGATTAATCCCAAATCTGACATTAAATTCAAAGAGAAATAACTTTATTTGTGAAAATCTTTACAATTAACCCTTCTAATGTTCACTGGATAAAACCAGATATGCATGAGATTTGCAATCATTTTGCAAACCACAAAATGGATTAATACCCAACTTAAGTGCACCTAGACCCACTAATCCGCATATAGGATTTCTTTTGTTAATTTTGATTTCAACATCATTATCCATGCTATTTTGAATAATTTTCCCCAAAATAAAGAAGCTATTATGCAAATGAGGAAAAAACAGTGGCCAGTTGTAAAAAAAAAAAATAGAATAATATAACAATACAGGATGGTAGTAATGATAATAATTAATAATTTCAATGATTCACTTATAATTTGATTGCTAATTGATAACCATTATAACAATCACAATGATATTTAATAACAAAATGATAATCAACCAGTTTGATTATCCAATTAGTGAGTTTTTGTTTTAACCGAATTTGGTTTTATTACATTCGATTTCAGTTTTTGGGGTTCTTTGCACTTTTCTTTTCTTTGTTTTTGACGTGGCGCAAGGTAGGGTCATAGTCACCAGACTGTGAACCAAATCGTAAACATCGAGGAAAACTATGTTATATATTGTAAACATGAAAGATTTGTTGGAGGAAATTAGCATATAGTCGGCTCCTAATTGGGCTTCTGGGCTATTAATTACAGGATTAGCGGACTTCCGGTTTTCTGGAAGAGGTTAGCAGTCGAATTCAATTAAGAAGGGACCCAGACGAACGGTAATTACCTGTTTATTATTATTTAATAAGTGTTTTATGTATCGTATGGCCAAGAGTAAGTATGATTTATTTACTTTCAAAGAGATGGTTATCTGTAGTTTCATCAACCAAGTCTAAGAAAAATCGGTCGTCCTAATTAAAAATGGTTTGTTTGTTTCTGTTCGTACTTTATTCTTTTTCTAGTAGATTCTATTTTTTGTTTTTCAGTTCAGTTGAGTTGTTGATTTTTGGGTTCTGGTTTGGCGACCCCGGTCTTGGCGGTCAAGGTCGTGCGCACTGTTCTGGTTCAGAGTTCGTTGGTTCGATGAGGCGATATTTTTTTTTTTTTTTTTTTCCTCAACGTTTTTGGTGATCGGGTTTTAGATGATTTTTTTGGTGATCACAATTGGGTGATTTGTGGTTTGGCGGCTTGGAGATTGGTTGTTGTGACCGAGACATGATACCAAAGCAACCAGCAAAAGGACTATTTGGGAAGTATACAATATACGCAGAACATCGGATGCAAATTATGTAACAATTATAGTCAATTAACAATTTGTCTTATTTTTCTGCTCTGGATGAGGCGCTTTCTACAAGATATGTCCTTTGATTTTAATGTATGTTTCCAATTAGATCTTCCATTTTTCAAAAGTGGAATAATGAAATTGAGCTTGACTAGATTTACAATTTTGATAGTGTGGTTGAAGGTTTTCTTCTGATTTGATTTTCTCATACACATTCGAACTCTTATCACTTTTCTTTGTCATCATGAAAACTTGTAATGATTTGATTAGATAATTATTAAATAAATAGAGTAATTTTAACGAATTTCAGTATTTTTTCTCCTTTAATTAGAAATGCCGCACAGTTGATTCACAGGGCAAAGTTCTTCAAAAAATTCCGTTACAGATAATTGGAAATAATAACAAAAAAATCGATAACATTTGCAGGTCACTTTCAACTGTTTATTATTAATGTAAGAACATAGTGTAATTACGACGGAGTTAATTTTTATCAAAAATCAATCATCTTCAAGCTTATTTCACATGACAGTAAGATAAGGAAAAGGAAAGTAAGAAAAAGGAAAAAAACGTTTTTCACTTTAATCTGAGCGAAAAAGTTTTTTCTTCTTTAAATTTAAACCGAACTAGATACCTAATTAATTATTTTCACTCGTTATAGGTGAGAACCAACCAAATCCTATGTACCCAGAAATCGCGAACACTAATTTGCATAGGTAGTACATTCTTTTACAAGGACATAAACATAGTACATAGTTTTGAATTGGTCAGCCATTTAGTCATAACTATCTTTCATAAATTCTACGAGGGGAAAAAATGTATCTGTACTAATGTGAAAAATTATGTAATACCTATTTCGGACGTTCCCAAATTCCTATGTCTGAAAATGTACACTTATTAGATCTACCTGGTAGAAATAGAAATAATGATAATATACGAAACGTACTTGTTAGCAGTCCAAGTTGGATGGTGAAATCATTTAGATGATTTTCTTGATGAAAGAATAATGTGCGGTCATAAAAAACCGGTTTATTTATATACTGGCTGAATTTTTTGGTAATATTTGTTTAGAATTGTGTCTTATCAGCGTCCTGGTTCTGATTTTTCATTACGTTTTATGGGTTTCATGAAAAATTCCTAGAACAAAGCGCCTGGAACAGCGTGTCTATTTGAATGTTAGTGTAGATTTTTTCTCGTGTTTTTTGTTTGATAATGTTACATGAAAATTGAAAAATAGACTCACTGAAAAAGTAGGATAAGAGTATTCATGATACTCATTAATTAGTAAGAAAAAGATGAAGGTAGACACATGTTACTGTTAATTACTGATTTCTCCTTAGTCGATATACTTTTTTTTTTCATGTTAAAATTTTTCGGTTTCCATGGCGTTCTGCTAAGCCACACAGGTGTAAAGCAGGTGCGCATTACATTCCCTAAAATCGCTCGTTTTATTTCAAACCTAGGAAAGTTTTTATTTCTTCTTCTTGGAAAATTCGCTTTCCATGCTTTCTTTCTTGTTCTTTTGCGAAGGCTTAACAGCAGGATTCGAACATTGTCAGCTCTTCCACCCAGCCGGAACTTTCTGGCGGTCAGCTTTCATTTTGCAAAACTTTTTAATTTCCAACGAGGTAATTTTCCTTCAACTTTCTTCTGAGAAGTGAGATAACTTTCTCGCACTTCTGTGTCTCTCTCTTGTGTGAGAAGAAAATCCAATCCGACAGAAACCGAGAAAAAGATACGTGACACATTTTCGAGCGTAGCTTTTGGTAAAAACTTCATGTTTGTTTAATTTTTCATTTTTAAATTAGTCCATTTTTTCTGGTTAGTCACTACTTGGTAGGCATCATAGTGATAGATTTGAGCAAATTTTGGTAGTAGAAAGGTCGCCTTCCACCATCTGTGATTTTTATATTTATCAAAGAGATGGTGTGACTTCCACCTAAGTGTGACAGAAATAACATGTCTCTGAGCACAAAGACATTAGACATGAGCACAAAGTCATACATTGCTTGGAAAATGAATTCATGGATACAGATCACCTAACCATTATCATTTTATTCTTAAATTATATTCTGTTCCAATTCTTCATGCACTGCCTATTTTATGATATGTACCTACCTGTTGAAAATACAATAAAATAAATAAATACAAATACAAATGATGACCTGTTCCCCTATATTCTATGCACCCTATACTCGAAGATGCATCAGACTGCATCTCGCAAGGTGCATCACAGGCACTCCCAGAATCCCGAAATGAACTCCCGGGGTCAGGTGCATACACACAACCAGGAGAACCCGCCTGCATGCGCTCTCCAGAGTCTAGTTAAAAGCTATAAAACTTTACCTGCCAGGATGATGTAATGGCCCCGTAATGGTATTCGACTTAATAGATGGTTTTTGGAAGAAGTCTAAATAAATTCAGCAGCTTTGATAATGATGAGAGTAGTTGTAAAGTGATATTGATTTTGGTGATGATAATGATGGTAAAGAAGTAGTAATATAAATACTAATGATATTGTTTCACTACTATAATGGTGATGTTAATAGGTATAATGAAAACATACTGCTCATACTTATAATAGCAGTGAATACAATTATACACATGATGTTAGTATTGACAATGATATTGAAAATGATAGTATTGAAGAAGATGATGCATACATTGATGATGTTGATAATAGCACCTGCTGCCAGATCCTGCATTATAAATGCATCCATTAGATCGATGTGTATCCCGAAAACGAAATTAATTAATAATAATTGTTAATAATATTAGGTTTCGTTTTGTGTTCGTAAGTTTGTTGGTATGCTTGTAAAAATATCCTCCATATTCATTTTGATGTTGTATTATATTAATATCCTGCATCAGACGTTTTCATGTTTCCAGTGTTGGTGTAAGCATTTCTCTTTGAGATTTTTTTAATGTATTTAATGATGTAGTTCTATATCATCTCTCGTTTTTGGGTTTTCAATGTTTCTCATCTATACATGGTTCATGTTTAGCCATGATATGTTTGAGCATTTGAATTTTGGAGACGATGTCCATTTATTTCGATGGAATTCCATTGAATTTGAACCAGGTGCTTATGTTTATTTTTAACGTTTTCATGAGTTACAAATCTATGTTTATGTGATTATAAATTATAATATTTACAAAATAATGTATCTACAATAAATAATGTTTGTATAAAAAATGCAATTATAAAATAATAAAATGTATTTTTATTAGCTTTATTATTAAGTAGATACTTACTGTAAATCACACATTACAAAATATTTACTAATATTTAGTATTTTATGTATGATAGATACAGTTTCAACTATTATCCATAAACCTTGCCATTGAAGAAAGTTCCCCGATTTGCTTCCAATTGCTGTGCCTGGGCTCAGTATTCCCAAGATACATGTTCGACAAGACGCGTTTGACCATAACTTCTCATATTTTAAAGGTTGCAAAAAACCATACTTTGGCCGGTTTCATAAATTTGATCATGTGACGTTCATTTTTTAGAAGTACATGCTCAGATAAGGCTGTGTTCTCGACCACTTGCTCAAGAACCACCCAGGCACTAGCAATGACGTCATACGTGAGATTAAATGTCGGTCCGCTCGTAAATTTGATGTCCATTTTATTATGTTGTACATTATAATGATCAAAATTAGCAACATTGTCAACGCCATCATCATCATCATCCTCATCTCCATCGTCAAGGCTTATCACCAGCATCTTCAATATCATTTTCATCATTGCAATGCCTATCATGTTTGACATCATTATTCTCATCAACACCATCCTTCACATCAGGATCTTAGACATCGTTCGTGTCATCATAATTAACAACATCATTACACCACGGAATTTATTATCATTGACACTATTATGCAAATTAAGTGTGTACGATATACCTGCCCTCTTTTTAATTCCCAAGTTCCCATGCCCCCCCACCTGAGCGCGGCCAGAAGGACGACGCGGCCACTTATTTATGACATAGGTCAACTAAAACCTTGGTGAAAATAATCAGAAGTTGGATGAATATGTTGAGGTTTGTGAGGAGAATATTTTGTTTTGTATTTAGCAGTAAGTCTGGCTGGGGGACTATAAACAGGGAGTAGACCAGTATTGGCTTGGTTCTGGGGGCCCTTGTCAATTATTAGCCTCCTTGTAAAGACAGTGGTAGAAGCGTTGAGTCATTGCTCAACTGTCTGGCTACCATCGTTCACGATGACGCCACCTTATGATGATTTAGCAGTAGAACTAGCAAATTTGGTACGCTGATGAAGTTTTATGTATTCTCTTCTTTTTTGGAATGAATTGGAGAAGTCAAGGAGAACTTCATGCTAAAATTGATTCCAGTAAGAAAAGAAGACCCATTACGTTTGGCTGGAGTTGAGGCTGGAACTTCAACAATACAAAAACCCGAAAGAGCACGTTGTAATTCTGTATCATCACATCAATGAAACACTTTGCAAAACTTCTACCTGTGCCTATTATCGTGGTACCATTCAGTCTTCTAGTATTCGTAGATTCTTCCATTGAATCAGCAGATCTAGCCACTTGAACGTACTACTGTACCACTTGAACTTGTGTGCCTTCTTTGTCCTGTAGCTCGCGTCTAATCTAAATTTGATGAAGTTCCTGCCTACACCATCACAGCTCCGGTTACAATAAACTGCGGTGACGGTGTCCCTATTCATAATCTAGTCTATTTGGCTGCCTTGTATCTAGACTTCTCTATTTGGCTGAGAATATCTCTTGTATATCTAGAGTATCTCTTCTGTCTATTCGCCTGTTTTGAATAGACTCCTCTCCTTCTCCTGGCTCCAGCTCAGGCTAATGTCTTTGTGGTCTCTTTTCAATAGATCACCTACTGATGGGATCTCCATGAGTGATATCTTGAATGTTGGGGCTTTGTTGTGTTTCTCTACTTGGCTGGAAGTGGTTCGAGAAACATTCCATTATTTCATGTCTGGCTGGAAGAGGTTTTTTTCCATTCACGTCATGCTAGCCAGCCTCTTAGACCAAAGATAAAATATCAAATAGACGACTCGGGATCTGAATCAGTTTAGAGACAAAGTCTTGGGAGTTTCCGGATATCGATGTGAACAGTATTTCTTGGTTTTCGAAGCATTGATTGTTCACGGTATGATAAGATTAGTTGACGGTTTTCAGTTCGCACCTTTCTACTAACCCCAAAAATCTGTATCGTCGAACTATGAGGAGTTCAGTCAGTATATTCATAGTACCTGGTACCCATGAATCTTGCATTCGAATAATTTTTCAACAGGTCATGAAAAGAGGCCTCAACAAAAAAACTAATTCATCCACAGAATCAAATCTCTCTTGTTTGTTATGATTCTAAGTTTTTTAGCGCCAAAATGTTCTTTGTTCTGGTCTCGTTGTTCTCTTGATGCTTTGCCTAGGCCTTAGCCACTACTATTGTTTTCTGGATCCAACCCGCGTCGGTGCGTTGTTCCAACATCAAGGTCGAATTAATGTTTTTTGTGTGTGTCAAGCTGTTCTGACTATATCTATCTAGTTGTGCTTATCTATAGGTGTATTTTCTTTGTGTCTATATTTCGGACCCATATCTATATCGCGTTGTTCATTGTAGCGCTGGTCTGTGCTGCCATTCTATCTATGTAGATCGTTGTAGTTATGTATTTTATGTAGATGATTATGTTTGTGTATCGCGCTATGTGTTTCATTGGGTCGACGGGCTGAGCAGTCTCAGATTATTACTCTTGATATAATTGGATGATTTTGTTGATGTTGTGTTCTGTAGAGTGCCTTCTCAATGTACTCTGTGTTTACATCGCTCTTCTGAATGAAAATAGTATTTTTTTAGTACTATTATGGAGGGCGTTTACTATGAGTGGTAGTGTGTGATCCTGATCTGAATTGAAGGGGCTCGTGGAACGTGAATGTTTGGTTTGTAAATTTCGAAACGCTTTATTTCTGCTATACGTTTAATTGGATCTTTTTTAATAATCTATTGGTTCGTTCAATTTTAATTATTGTTGGTTACATTTTTAAATCGAAGCCCACAGCCAGGCTAAACCTGGTCATTTGCTCACAACTGATAAGCATCGGGTTCGCGTCGTAAAAACCAATTGCCAATTGCGTCCTCGATCTCTTTCTCGCGTCGTTATCTCTGCTTCATAATCGTAACTCACAACATACCACATTGGTTATTAATATCGATAATTCGCAATAATTAAAATGTCAACCGGAGCAATTCTTAGCCGATCGACGTAAAAGCGAAGGTAGCACATAGCGAACAAATGGCATTTGAGCGCGAAGTACGCCGAAGCTAGCGGTAAAATACCTTGGCCATTCAAGGCCCCCTTACTTGTTCGTCCACCACCTAATAGATCAATTACACTGTGATGTAAGTATTACATCGCCGATTAAACTCGAACGTCCCGCGTGATGGTTGTATTGCTCATTACGATACTTTCGATCAGCCCCGAAGGCGTTTGGTCTACTTTTCCTCCTCCATGTCCGACTAGTGTCTGGTTATGTCTAGGGTGTGCGGTAATTGCCCGTCTGGCCTGCCCGATGGCCTGACTCAGTGGCTATCACAAGACGCCTGATCAACCCGATGATATTTACCCGCCATTTTTACTTGATTGCCTTGGACGCGAAATTTCTCTCCACTTCGCTCTCTCTCTCTCTCTCTCTCTCTTCTATGTGTGTCTGCAGTGTGTACTATTGGTGATATTGAAGGTATCACATATCATGTTATTAGTCATGCTAGCTGTTATGACTGTCTGATTATGACGGTGATGGTCGGTTAGCAAGGAACCAAAGACCGGACTAATTACGAGGCATGTCGCGTAGATCGCTGGATCGGTCTGGTGCAACGCGATATTGGTTTCATGGCCATTTCATCCATCTGGTTTTTTTCGAGGATATTTGTTTTCCCGCCAATTCTATTATTTTTTGTCCACTCCATAAATTTGGCGCGAACTTGTGTATGATATGTCTGACTGACTTGTCTTTGGTTGTTAGATTAGTGATTTCTCTTTTGTTTTATCTGACAGTGGACAACAAGACTATTTTAAGTTGAAAATTCTTTCTTCCAGATTCCATTTGGTGAACTGACAATATCTAGCTGTTTTTAATGGATACAGTTCGACACCCAATCGGCTCATTTCTTTGTTTTTCAATTTGTATCCGTGCGATCACTTTTCTTGCCTTTCGTGTTTGCCGCAGAGACGTGACATGGATTCTCCTTCACGCATTTTGAGAATTAGGTTTGATTCAGTTATTTTGAATAATGCAAGATTCATCACTTATTCCTCGTATATTAAACAATTTTGACTATTTCTATTGCTCATTTCACGGGTACACATCTCGGCAAGAGAGCTGGTTTAGTAAACAAATGGTTCAAAATCACCAAATAAAAGGCAGATGTTTTGTTTCATATTCATTAACTCTTTGTTCTCGCGTATTGTCTATCGTTGAAGACGAAGACGCCAAGCCTTATACGGCAATTTCTGTTGAAGCCTCGATGTGACTGACAAGCGCCATGCGTGAGAGCTAAACAAACGGTTTCACCGACCGATACCGACGTAAACCGGTAACCGATTCTTCTCATGGGTGCCGTTTGATTTACGATCTCGAGTCTGGAATCGCTCTCGTACATCCTCGTGTGAATGATGGGACTCCCAGGATAGCGGATCAGAGAGACTTTGGTCACGATTTTGCGTGCGGAATTCCTCACTCGGCCGCAATTCAATAGGTACTTGTTGATTTTAATAGGTCCTTTGACTCGGTCTGTGTGATGCTCTGGGAGAATTTCGAGACTCGTTCTTCGTCGTGTAACTCGTCTTTCACATTCCCGTCGTTCATTGTGATGAATCGGATGCTTAATAGTTCCGTCCGTGGAGCGAGCGATCTTCTCACATTTCCCGTCGGTTGATGAATGGGCCTCCTTCAAGGCTCACGCATCGGACCGAAGTGTTACCCGACAGGTGATGAGAAAATTGCAAGTGACGTCCGTACACTACTTGCGATTTGTTCGTGTCAAATACATCGCCGTAATGTAGATCTGGACCGTAATTGATCGCACATCTCTCGCTTTAAATGATCCTCGACAACAGTTACCGTGGCGGAGGCGTCGCGTCGGTCGGTGGGAAAATCTGGGTTCGTGTAAGTTTTTTTCCGCTCCTTTCTCTTAGTCTCGCGCATCAAAAGCATGTCTATATCTATTGGATTTTTTATTCTTTCAGGTATTTATGAGTTTTATTGCTCACATAGCTCGCGTTAAATGATCCGGTCCGAGGAATTTGCTCGGTACCGTCGTGATATCCTCACTCCGCTATGTTTACTCGATGCTCTCTTCTCTTTCGATTGCTAATGGGGGGATCTAATTATTTATTAGTGTTATGAATTGTCCTGACCTAACCCATAAGAGTGCATGTTGTGTGATAGCTATCGTCTCGTCTACCATAGACATGAGCGGTATGGGCATCCTGTGTTTATGTTCAGATTCATGATGGTGTTATGATCATATTTCTTTTCATAAAAATGGCAGAATGATCAGCATTATCATTACTCTTTGTTATTTCTACGACGATTTTTATATGGTGTAGGCTACGATGCAAGTTAGCCATATGAATGGTGTGAGTGTGTAGTTTTTTTGTGAATGAAGTGATTAGAATGAGTAGGAAGCGGTTTGTGTCGCGCGGCTTAGGATGTGGTCCCGTGTGGGTCGACTCAACTGTGGCACTCTTGACTGTTGGTTCCGTGGGTGGTTTAGACACGAGAGGATGTGCATCATGCCCTAGTGTGGCGATTGTACCTCACGGGAAGTATGTTTTCAGAGCAGATTTGTCGACAAATCGGAGGAGTAAGAAGTCGGGTTTGGAGAAAGCTTTTCTTGAATCATTGAAAAATATTTACGATTTTTGTAAATTATGAAAAAAGAAAGTATTTTTCTTGAATTTTGGGGTACACCTAGTACGTTTTTCATGTTTGAATTGAGTTGTAAAATAATAACCTACTACAAATTGAAACATGATTCACACCGCTATGTTGTGGCTTTTTTCTCTCCAAGATCAGTCTGAGGTGTCATCGATTATTTTCTATCTTGGCTGAAATGATCTCCCTATCGTGTTTTTTTTTCTTGTTGAAATTGATCCCTTCCTGACCCAGGCTTCGAACTCCGTTGCCCTTACAAGTTCATTAACACCAGCTAGTTGCTGTCATGGTGACCACATGCATGGGTATAACATTTCGCTTGCCATCATACATTATTACACACTGTAATGTACCAGCATATTCCATCACTTGAACAGTGAAATATAACTTGAGGTATGCCTGTATAGAGTAGAACTTTGTGTATGGTCTATGATCGTATGCACATAATGTACATATACATTGTACTTGTAATGTTTATGTGTTGTACTTGTAATGTAGATAGGTTATGTACATTATTGTACATGGTGTACTTTGTACTTGTAATGTATGATAGGTTATGTATATGGTGTTCTTGTACGGATTCTTGACATATTCCTTCAGTGCTTCGTAAAGTGTATATGAACTTTCGTCCTCTTTTCTTCGAGTAATGAGCGTCGCTAATTAATATCAATTAATTGTTCTGCTGTGATAGTTACGTTGATTTGTATTACACTCACCGTATCCGCGTTTGAGGAAAAGGTCAGTCCATCAGAGGAATCTATTTATTCCTACTTTTTTCGAGCTTGTGTTGTGAAAGTCATTCTTCTTGTGAGTTCTTCCAAGAACGGCTTGAAGCATAGACAGTGAACTCTTATTGAATAAATTTATTTCAGTTCGATATTTTTGAAAATTATCTTACAGATTGTCTTACAATTGTGTATACAACACAACTTTTCGGTTCCTTAGTCACAATAGGGCACCATCTATTCTTTGGCCATCCCTGTGGCGTACTAAAATCGCGAGTGTGGGTGCCTAGGGTAACATAACACGATGTACGTACATCTTGTCTACATTATATCATCATAAATATAGACTTTCAGAATGCATTTGATACGCTGCATAGTCCTAGACATATTATATTGTGCTAGTCTAGTTGCCTATAGTCGTATCATGTGTAGGACCTGCAATATGCTATATATGGAAACTAGTGCAGTATACATTGTAATACAAGGCAGTGTTTTAGCCTGAGACAATATGAAGAACTAGGGGTTACCGAGGGCGATCCTTTCCTATCATCGCTGTGTTCTTGTGAATGATTCCGATGTATCGCCTTCTTCCCCTCTTGTCATGCATGGGGAATGGGGATCCTCTGCCATGTCTTTTGTGTTTATTTTGTTATTTATGATCACAGTCGAGTGACTAGTCCATCTTGCCATTCATTGAACTCTGGTGATTTAGTCAAGTAGCTCAAGTGGCCTGCCTCTGTGACGTGGATCGCGTGACATTTCCAATATGTCTAATGTTGGGTGTGAGGCTTTTTTATTATTCGATTGAACTCTATAATCTGCTACAGTTAAAATACTGCCGATACTCATCCTGGCTGATTATATACCCTTTTAAACTCAGAGCGCCTAAAATTCTTCTCGTTCTAACCGTCTGTTGTCAAATCGCATCACTGGAAGAAAAGCTTACAACCTCCAGCACTGCGGAACTACAATGTAATACAAGGCGTTTTGCCTTATCCTCAATATCTTCGGCATACCTTCGTGGCGGAGAGGTGAGGCTGTTATTTTCTATTGTTCGTAATGAGAAGCAAAAATTCGCGTTGCTCTTTTCTTCTCGCTCAGAGATAATCTTGGTGGCGCTTACAAATGGTCCTTAATAAGGCTCTCCTTATCGTCTTCTATTGTCCTTCGGGCCCTCTCATCTGCATTGCCCTTCGCTACATTGGTCCTTACATTTAATTTAAGTACATGAGGCCCGGGGGTTTTCGCCCCATGTTATGCATAATGAATTCCAAAAGGAAAAATTTTTCTTTCCCAAGAATTACGCGAATTAAAACCCAATTTTTTGCCATGCCCCTAAAATCAAACCCCCAACCTCTAAAATTTTAAACCGCGTAAACCCCCGCATTGCTACTGGGGTTTGGCCCACCCGTACGAAAATTTTTAAAAACCAAAAACATTGAACTTGGATGTTATGCCCTTCCTATGACCGTCAAACTTAAAAATTCAAAAACCGCCCAAGTCTTCTAGATAATTGCCCAAAATTTTTATTCGCCCTTTTCTCGTGTGCACACTGCACACACGCGGGGGGGACCTTTTGGAATTTTTAAAAAGCCCCAAAATTTTTACGTACGTAAAAATAAATTCTGGCCAGATTAGATCTCCCTTTCCTGGGGAAAATGTTTTTGAGATGTTTTGCTAAACCCCCCAAACCCCTTATCTGAGGTTAAGAACCCTTTTGTTTCGGGAGGGGGCTTTTTGGCGAATTTTGGGGAGTTTGATTTACTTTTATGCTCGGGAACCCCGCGTTTCCCTTTACCCTTCCCTCATGAGTTATACAGGAAAAAATTTACCAAGCTAAAGTTACAATAACTTGCCGAATTATCTTTTAAAGGTCACCCCAAAAATCCAATTTGTAGTTTCTGTCTGATTTTTGTTTGTTTGTATGAAAAGGCGGCCAAAA
>CM044963.1:6554436-6589980 GCA_024516035.1 Bactericera cockerelli | reverse complement strand
TTAATATTGGTTCCATTAAGGTTGATGGTAGACATTCTGCAGAATTTATTTCTCATCCACTCAGTTTTTCCTGGATGTATTGATAACCCAATAGATTCAGCTGCAGTGTGAATTGATGAAAGCATTTCTTCCAAGTTTTTGGGGTCATGGGCAACAAGTACTATGTCGTCAGCAAATAAAAGTATCTGGAGCTTTTCACCGTCCACATTGACACCTCCGGTTAGGTTGATCTCAGATAACATGACTTCTAAGACAGTAGTAAAGAGGTTTGGGGATATCACATCACCCTGTCTCACTCCACGTTTTATATCGATAACTATAGGGTTTTTGAACAACGTTATCTGTGTTGTACTATCTTTATTGCATTCTTCAATATATCTGATATATGTTGGGTGTACTCCTTGTTTTAAAAGTGCTTTGATGACAGCAATATGTTCTACAGAGTCGAATGCTTTCTTAAAATCGATATAAAGGAGACAAAGGGGGATGTGATATTCCTTACTCTTCTCTAGGAGTTGTGAGATGGTGTGGATATGATCAATGGTGGAATATCCTTTTTTGAAGCCTGCTTGGTCTCTGCTACTGTTCTCATTTAAATGATTTTGGATGCGGTTAAGGACTATTCTGGATGACAATTTATATAAATGAGATAGTAGACAGATGGGTCGGTAGTTTTGTATATCCTCGCGGTTTCCTTTCTTAAATAGCAACACTGTCTTTGATGTTTTCCATTCATTGGGGATCTTTCCTTGGTTGATATAGTAGGTAAACCTGTCTGCTATTGCTTTAAATAACTTCGGGCCTCCTTCCAGTAGCTCTTCTACACGTATCTTATCCATTCCAGCAGATTTTCCTTTCTTCATATTTTGCAATGCATGTTCTATTTCTTCTGGTAAGATTCTAGGGATTTCCTCTGAGGCAGCGATAGTTGGTTTTAAAATTGATACCTGAGATGAGTAAAGGTTGTTGTAGAAATTCTTGACAATTTCTTCTATTTCGGTTCTATTTGTTTTTCGTTCTCCCAGATTGTTGAGCATCACGTTGGGTATTGATTGTTTTAGACTAAGATCTTTTTCAGTTTTCTTGATACTCATCTTGGTATACGCTGCTTCTTTTAGTCTTAATTGTCTGTAATTCTTGTAGTCGGCTGTGATGTTCTTTCTTAATCGTTTGTTTATTTCTCTAAATTCTTGTTTATTGTCATTTAAGCTTTACTTGTTACTAATGATTTTGGAAAGAAAGAGAGATTGAGAGTGTGTGTAAATTTTATTGTAACCCTTTGATAGTACCGCCGCCGGCGCCAATTCTCTCGCTTATGCTTTCTTGTCTAGTTTACTTTATTACTAATGTGTCTACTCAAGTCTACTGTTTAGTCCCGTTCCCCCTCTCTAAGTCTAAGTGCGTCTGATTATTTAACGTAATATTTTGATTTCGTCCGCGATCTTTTCTGTCTAATTTTTGGAAAGTTGTCGGTTTAATTTTTTAAAAACATAACAGTTTTTAGTGTTTTTCTTTTATTGGTGTGATGTTTTAGTTTAAAATTAACTATGTTTTAGTTCAAAATTTAGTAGTAACTCATGAATTCGGTATGATCTGCCTGCGTCTTGGACATTACATGCGTAGGTATTTAGTTACTACTAAATTATAAACTTCCCCATGAAACACTGAAGTTAAGCAACGTCGCGCATGTATGGTATTTGGATGGGACCCATCCAGGTATCACCCATGTAATGCTGGCCGTCCCGGCCCCACTCAGGCTGGGTGAGGTAAATGTGAGTAGCTAGGTTTGTTTAGCCTAGCGAATGGAGGGTAAAACCCCCGTCGTGATATGACCATAGCAGTTGAAAGCGACGTGTAGCTCAAATAAATAATAAAATTATAAACTAAAACATAGTAAACAACACACCAATAAAAGAAAAACACTAGAAACTGTTGTGATTTAAAAAACATCAATTACCTACACATGGTAGTAGGTACTTAGGTACCTACCTACTTATTATTCCCTAATGAAGTTTTAGGTTCAGTTTTTTATTTCTTCAGTTTAATAAAAGTGTGAATGTGAATATTTCTAAAATGGACGCTAAGAAAGCCAAGAATTATCATTTTAATAGAGAATGGCAAAATGAGTTTTTGTTTCACATGGTAAAGGACAAGTGTGTTTGTCTTATTTGTAATTCTACTGTTGCCCTGCCAAAGAAAGGCAATGTTGAGAGACATTTTAGATCCATGCACAAAGGATTTAATGACGAGTTTCCTTTGGGGAGCGAGATAAGAAAAGTGAAAGTTGAAGAAATGATGAGAAGCACTTCCACACAACAATTGTTTTTCACAAGAGAAAATTCAAAAACTAAGAATGCAACTTTGGCTTCCTTTAAAGTTGCTGAGATTTTGATGAAGAACAAGAAATCTTTTGAGGATGGTGAGCTTGTTAAAGAAGCTTTTGTGAAAGCCGGTGAAGTATTATATTTGCAGATTTTAAAAATAAATCAGAAATTATGTCCGCAATAAAACATGTTCCTCTCTCTCGAAACACTATCATGAGAAGATCAGAAATGATAGGTAAGGACTTAGACGACCTCTTAAAATCTGATTTGAATAGAGCTCAATACTTGTCATTACAATTTGACGAATCAACAGATTTCACCGATATAGCACAGTTGTGTGTTTTTGTCAAGATGGTTTTTCCCGACATGACTTCTAAAGAAGAGTTTCTGACTCTTATTCCTCTCAAAGATCAAACCAGAGGTCAGGATATTTATGACGCTTTCAAGGAATATGTAAACATACATAAGTTTCCAGTTCATAAATTAGTTTCTATGACAACGGACGGAGCACCAGCTATGGTTGGAAGACATGCGGGATTTGTGGCATTATGCAAAGAAGACGAAGAAATGCCCACTTTCACTTCCTATCATTGCATCATACACCAGCAAGTTTTGACATCCAAAATATTGGACTCCAATGATGTTATGACCCCAGCTTTCAAGATTGTGAACTCAATCAGATCGAGAAGTTTAAGACGACGACAATTTCGACTTTTACTGGAAGAATGTGGTGCTCAAAATGGAGACTTATTGTTACACACGGATGTTCGTTGGCTTAGCCGTGCAAAGTTTCTAAAAAGATTTAGATCTCTTCTACCTAATATTAAAGAGTTTCTGACTGGAAGAAAAGAAGATTGGCCTCAGCTGGAGGATGAGTCATGGCTGATGAAGCTCGCATTTCTGTGTGACGTTACTGAATTGTTGAACGTGTTAAATTTAAATTTACAAGGTAAAAATAAAACCCTCATGGAAATGGTTAGTTTGGTCAATCACTTCAAGGAAAAGATCAATCATCTGGCTGCACAATTAAGAAGTAAAAATTTCAATGGCTTCGAGTGTTTGTTAAAGGAAAGTGAAAATGTGGACGTTGAAAATATTGATTGGAACCGCTTTGCTGATCAACTTGTTGACCTATCCATGGAGTTTGAAAATCGCTTCAATGATTTTAAACAGCTTGAAAACATTTTAATCTACTTGGCAAATCCGTTCAAGGAAATACAAGTTGATGAAGTCAATGTTCTTGCACAGAAAATATCGTCATTGGTGGACGGAGAAGATAGTGAAATAGAAGATGAAATTCTCAAAATAAGGTGTGATTTACATTTGAAAGCACAAGCTACAGTCAACAATTGTTGCGAGTACTGGAACTTCTTGGCAGAAGAGAAATACCCTTACCTCAGAAAGCTATGTATGTACATAACAGCTTTCTTTGGTAGCACTTATCTTTGTGAAGCGACATTTTCGACGATGAATTCCGTCAAAACCAAGTTCAGGAACAAGATCACTGATGCCCACTTACTAGACTGCATCAGAATTGCTGTCACCTCGTATGAAGTAGACAACAAGAAGTTGACAGATGGTCTCCAATGTCAAAAGAAATGAAGGAGGAGGAGAATGGTAAGCAATATTTTTCCAATTTTTTTTTCACAGTGCATGAGTGGGGAGGGGGGGGGGCTCGTGTGGTGGACCGCCAGTAATTTTAAAAATATCAAAGTAGACCGCATGCTAAAAAGGTTGGCCACCCCTGATTTAGAGTATACAGAAAAGAAAAATATGTCGGTTGTAGCCTTCTTTTTTTATATTATTTTTAAATAAATCATTTGCTTTTCTGTTTTTTTTTTATGTATACAGAGGACCCATCCTAAGCCATTTTTATTTGGCTTCTAAGATGAAATATTTGGCTTCTCCTGTTCTTTTACTTTTTCTCTCACTCTCTTCTTTTACCTTGCTGCTATTCACGGTGTCCCCAATATTTCGCATTGCACTGTTCCACTCTTCTCTCACTCCATCTCTCTTCGTCTCCTTCTCCCCTGTTTTCTATATCTTGCTCCCTTCCCTCCCCTATTCCATTACCTCTCCGTTACACTGACCTGTCAGGTCAAGAAATGCATCCGATGAAAAGTGTTCCTTGACGTTGCGAAAGCATTCGACGAAATGTGTGTCAGTGTATAATTAGCGTGAGCGCTGGCCGCGTGTGCCCCAAGGTACGACGATAGCTTCACTTTAGTTGGCGCGTCCCACAAGGCAGTACGATGAGTCCACTCTCGTTGTCCGCCGATGCAATTATTATTACGGATGCAATTTTTCATGCTGTCTCACTCTTGTAGACAACTTCTATCTATGCAAATTTATATAAGAATTTGTCCCGTTTTTTCGCTGTCTCAGTTTTTGGCTACACATCGTGTGTCTTGCTTCTGTATTTCACGTTGAATTTCCCTCGTATACATATTTGTGTTGAGTTCATTCTCACACGTGCAGATTATTTTAATTAGACATGATGTGAGAAGGACAAATTTCTCACCATAAAACAAATTGTTTCTGCTGAGAAAATACCTGGTCGCACAATTGTAACTGCTCCTGATAAATGAAGTTACTGATTACACCACTCTAGTTCCCAAAAGTGAAACAGACAAACCGAGATCAATTTGTGAAAGTGCCTCGTTAATGAAACTACTCCAAAAGAAAGAAAGAAAGAAAGAAACCTCCTACAGGAAACTCTTGATGAAATGAAAGAAAGAAAAAACACATTATTTGAAAATGTAATTATCTGAATGCAATAAAGCAATTTTCTCACAGTTGGCTGAATGTATGCATGAATGACGTAGTAAGCAGTGACCTTGACCCATTTCTCGCCGGCGCTATAGGTTTCAACGAGAAAGAAAAAGACACGCTAGGCGAAGTACTCCCACATTCGACCAATGATTGCAAGAGAGCAGTGGATAATGGAAATAATGAATCGTTTATAGTTCAGTTTCAATCAGTATAGTTCACTTGCATGGAACAAGTCCAGATGCCCACACAGAAAATACCACAGCGTTGGGTACTGGGTAATTGCAACGGATTCAATGATAGTGCTGGGATTGCTCAGTTGTTTATCTTTCAATAGCTCAATCAACACAAGAGAGTTGTCCAGTCCAGTTGCGCTAGGATGTACAAATATTTCTTGCCCGCCATCTTATGTTTTCTCTGACTTTCAAGGAATCCTGAACCTTTTAACATTGCTTCAGCTTTCCTCTAGAAACGACATCTCTGTTACGTCCAGACTCTCTTAGCTACTTTCAAGATAACAAACGGACACTTTCGAGTCCTTTCCATCGAACTTATTAATATCTGATACATAATTACTGTATTTTAAAAAATCCATTAGTACAAATGGGACTTGGCTGCCAACATTCCGAATGGCGCAGCACTGAAAGTACATCGCCATTCCCGAGGCTCCGGATCCATGTTTATCTGTATCGAAATACCATTTTGTGCTCATGTGTGTGTGGTATGCTAGAAATTTCTCTCCTCTGCCTCCGGGCACTCTTGCGACAAGATACCCGGCCCATGTAGGCAATGCTCTGGCAAGTCCTGATAGTCCACTCCATACATCATTATCATACAAGGAATTGTCCGCTAATTATAACGAGCCAAGTTGCCTCTCCGGTGGCTACTCTGTTTTCAGCTTGTTACCGATATCGTTCTTATCAACATCATTATCAATTAGCATTATAATAGCTGGAACTTTTACCATTCTTATCATCCATAAAACCATCATAGTTGTAAATATGCATCATCTTCAACGATTGTATGAATATTATCACCAACCTCATTAACTCATCAACCTATTGATTTGACACCAATAGAATTATCCTGGTTGTAATAGAATTATCCTCTTTGAGAGTTGGGGTATAAATCTATTGTATGAATAAACCTCACTCTCATCAATAATACTTATAATAATAATATCACCTCTTTCATTCTGCCCAATCAGGACTGTTACAGCCCATTATTCCAGCAGTAAGCCATACGTCTTGGGCTTACTGCTGGAATAATATCTCAAATGAGAGGATAACTACTTGCTGGGTTTCGAACCCGCGACCTCTGGAATCTCTGGATTCACAGAGTGCCGCCTTTACCACTGAGTAATGTTAAGATCAGTAGTATAGTCACCATCATTAATATCATGAAAAGTGTAACTACCATCATGAACATTATGCTCAACAATAATACCAACATTAAAAACCAACACAATCATCATGACCATTAGTCTTGTTAGGTTGGCTCTATGCGCTTGTTGCTGCTCCATTGATTGATTGATGTTTTAAGCAGATTTGTGTTGACTGCCTTCGTTTTAAAACTAGGTTGTGTTGTCCGTTGTGGAGAAAGTGAGAAATTGTCGACAAATTCGGACCAAGCATGGATTGGGAATTTTTGATGTTGCATGTCAATTTTTGTGTATGACATCTTTCAATAGGATTACCCTTTTTTCCAATTGTTGCCTTTTTTATTTAAGTGTCTACGCTGAATTATATTGGGTTTATCAAACATAGTTAAGCAATAACTTATTATTTTTGTCTTGAATATTATTATATCCATCCATAGCCTTTTCAAGAACACTATAAAAGGCTACATTTAGCTCAATGATATTCTTTCGTTGAGCATTTGGAATTGGATTTTGCAATCACCGCAATTAGAGGACACCATAATGATCCAAAAATTTAAAGTCACACTAAAACTTTCACCACGCATGGAATTATTCGTAAACTTATTAAAAATGTTCATCATATTTACTAATTATTTGTTCCTTTCTTCTGTTCTCAGGTAAGAGCTTGTTTTCGATCAAGTTACTTGACTATTTGGTTTTAACTCGGCCAGAATCTCATCGGTATAGTCGGTAAGTGATGCTGTGGTCCTTTTTCTGTTCAATATTTTCTTTTACTGTTCTTCGGCTTATTTTCTTTACTTCGTCGTATTTGCTCGATCACTTTTGTTGATCACGATCAACTCAATGTGGGTGACAATTCTTTTTTTATAATGGAAACGAAATCTAGGTGACAGTTATTTTTTCTTTGATTTTCTCTCTCTCTCTATCTCTCTCTTTTTTTTCTCTCTCTCTCTCCTTATTTTTTCTTCAATGGAAACAAACATTGTAGCGCTCGTCAGAGACCTGATACAAATGAGATATCCAGTCCCGAGTATTTGGAAACAATGGAAGAGTGAGCGAGAGAGAAGATAGAGCAGGAAAATCATTTGACCTAATGGCAAATCGTGGATGTCGAGCATTGAAAATTAGGCCGATGTCTCGCCGACAAGAGCTATTGCACAATGCTTTCTCTTTTTCCTCACTTTATTATAAAACTTTTCAAATGAACACATTAACTTTGTCCTACGATAGCCAAAGCTCATACAACCAAATTGAAGGCATAGTAGAAGATTTTCTTGTTGAATAATCATTATTTCATTGAGAGAATACGTGACCACATAACAATAATAGCCGTATTTATGGACAGAGAAATTTGTCTGAGCTATGTCTCAAGCAAGGTGTTGGCCAATAATATTAAATTAAATCATGCTTGAGACTTGGCGCAGACAGCTTTTTCTGTTCATAAATACCGCTAGAAGACTGGTAGTGGTTACCGTCCACAAAAGAGAAAAAATATTTCATTATTTAAAAAACAGCATAATCATTTAACATTTTTAAAGTGAATATAAAATCTTCTTAAGAAACAGAATATCTTTCCATTCCGTTCTCTCCTTCTCTCATTTTATGGTTTTTATCATTTACTATAAACCAGATATACTACCAGTCTATGTTTCAGCCTGAGCATTTTTATTGTATTTTTGCCTGTTTATTATTAGATATGACTGCAATATTTCCATACTCTTATCATATACTTCTTACCAGTCAGGCACTTAGTAGTATGATTCATGTTCTCCTTTTCTGCTTGTTTTATTGGACAAAAAAAATTCTCCTATTCACTTTTTTTATCCTGAATATTACAATTATTAAAATTATATCTAAAATATTTTTGGTCTCAACATAGGTACTAACATTTTTTCCTTGACTATCATAATTAATAATATATCTCCACCACAATACTTTTATTAAATTTAGATCATATGTTTTCCTTCCCCATTATTATTATTTATAACATTTTCTCTCCAAGTTTAATATTATCATTATGATTTACACTTTTTTTTCGCCTGAGCATTATTAACTACCACAAAATCCGCCTGCTGGCTAGGTTCCCACCGATCGCACATAACTTTATGTACACACTGAGCCCCATGTATGTAGAAGAAGT
The DNA here is from genome assembly GCA_024516035.1 of Bactericera cockerelli. Classification (NCBI taxonomy): domain Eukaryota; kingdom Metazoa; phylum Arthropoda; class Insecta; order Hemiptera; family Triozidae; genus Bactericera; species Bactericera cockerelli. The sequence goes on along the minus strand of CM044963.1, from coordinate 6,581,366 downwards.
AGACCGCGTTCCATAACTTCTTAAAAACCGGTGTTGTGTGATTTTTTTTTATCGATTAACCCCCCGGTGATCCGAATTTATTAGCGGCCTGATTAAGCATTCAAGAGAGAAATCTTGCGGCGCGGCGGTGGAGGCGGCAATTGCCACCTTGTTAATCCGGCGGCAATGCGGCGGCCGCATTTTTTTTTTTTTTTAAGCCACATGAAGCTTGTAAGCTTCAAGTGCTGTCGTGAGTTGCTCGCTTTTATAAATGCTCCCGATACGTTCTCTTCCACATTGATATTTATGATCAGCATTAAGTTATACGTGGTTGTTCTTTGTATAATCCAGCTTATTTAAAATAATTATGATGTATGAGCGAGTAGTATTAACCTCAGTAGCTTGATCGCTAAGGCGGCGGCCTTGTAACCTGGAGGTCGATGGTTCAAGTCCCGGTTTCAGCGTGGATTTAGTAAAGCTAGTTTCAGTAGTTGTGATATCACGAAAGTGATATCACAAATATGGTAACTTAACTACTCGAGATTATTTATTAGTAAGTACTAGGTATTATCCTCATGATTATTTCTATCTTATCACGGTATTCCTTACAGCTTTATATTTATCATTATGTTTAGTCAATATGATAAGATTGATAAGCATTAGCATCATCCGTTTCTATCTGATCATGGTATTCGATACAGTTGTGTATTTAATTATTCATCGTAGCTGGGTATTTGATAATTATTATCATCCATTCCCGGTGCCGTGATATTAGATACCTCGCATAGTAAATTCTAAAAATTCCTTGGAACAAATTTCTCTGAGAAATTACTCTCGGGTCGATAGAATATTAAGTTTGTATAATTATATTTTATGGCACCTTTGTGCATATTTATCACTTAATGTTTATTTATAGAGTGTTTAATGGTGTTCTAACTGTTCTAGTAGCGTATTTATAGTGTGAAACACATTATTTTTGTAGTAACTATAGGGGAACCGTGTACAGGTAGCGTTCCTAACGTTTCTAGTGCTTCCAGTATTTTTATAAAGTGAGATACTATTTTGATGCAAGTATAGGTGAACAGTGGTACCTGGCCATCGGTCCAGAAACCACTCTCACTCTCATAATTACAAAATCTACCTTTTAACCGTCAACGTGCGTTGTGTGAGGGAAAATCCCACAAGTAAGAAAAAGAAGACTATCTAAAAGTTTTAATCCCTAAAAGAAAGGACTTTGACGATTTTGGAAACCATTATTATTATTATTTTAAAAAAAAAATAATAGAAAGTGCATTGTGCAGTCCAGAGTCGACCAAGCGAGACACTCGCGCTCTTATCAGTCTATCAGAGGAATGCCGAGAGGGCACTGCGAAAGGGAGAGTAACAAAACACCGGTGAGAGAGATGGGAGAAGGGGGGGGGGGGGCATTCCATGCGTGTTTGATCGGGGCCCATTCGAGTGGATAAGAAAGAAACGTGTCTAATGCCAAGTTTTTTTTTTGAGGTGAGAAAGAGAGAGAGAGATAAGGAACTCGATACAGCCCAATGCTCGATTTATTTCGAATATCTTGGGGACATTGCTCCCGAAAATTCACTATCTATGAGCCAAGGTAGAAAAAGTGACAAAAAAGAGAGAGAGAGAGAAAGAAAGAAAGAAAGACAGAGGACGAGAGTGAAAAGTTTTTGTCATATAACATGAAAATGTCGTCGGCTTGAGAGAAGAAAAACTTCCGCTTCACCGAAATCGATCAAACGAACCATGCACTACCACTTCATCACCCCCTATCCTAAATAAAGAAGAAATACTTTTTCCGGGTGCTGCAGAAATGGAAATCACTTTCCTCTTGTCCAGAAACTCTAGGAAGATCTTATTCCGCTGGAAAAAAAAAGGAAAGTAAAAATTGGAAACATGAAATCCAGTTGATTAATACATAATGGGAGATGATTATTGAGTATGTGACAACACTGGCAACGGTAGAATGAAAGAAAAAAGAAGGACAAAGAATAGAAAAGAAATCGAAAAAGCATTTAGAAATGTTTTGCACGCGTCTTCGCATCAAGCTTATTAAATTTCAAAACAAGTTTACCTCTCCCTCCTCCCATTCCTCTCTTCTTCCTAATTTTCCTCTTTAAAAGCCCTTGAACACGGATAAAAAGTCATAGAAATGAAGCTACCTTTACCTCACCCACCATCCTTCCCTACAACAACACAATATCAACCTTAAAGAGGCAAAGTATGCCTCCACTGCCTCCCCGGTCCGTCCCCTCCCCTCCCGCCGTCTTGACGTAAGGTTATGCAATAATAAAATGCCAAATAGAACAACACGGGGCAGCTCACCGGAATTTTTTATGAAGGAGAGAGAGAGACCCTCCTACGAAAATACAGGAATTCTCACTCGGGTAAGGTTTGTTGAGAAAGGGTTTCGGGAAGAAGGTAAGAAATCCAGGTGAGACGGGGACAATAAGTTTGGGGGAAGATTTCGATTTTCTGTATGCTTTTCCCTTCCCCACCACCTCCAGCAGTGTTTTTTGGATTCCCTGTTTCGTTCACAGTGTTTCTCGTAAAGATACAGTGTGTGGGTGAAGCGGAGGGTTGGGGTTCTGCTAAAAAAGCGGCGGGAAAAAGTTACAACAGACCTCTCCCCCCCCCCCCCCCCCCCCCCCCAGGACGCCCGCCCGGCCTCCGGGGAAGAAGCAGGGTGGGCAGGGGTGAATACAGGTCATGGCATTTTCGTTTGGATTGAGGCGTGTAGGTAAGGAAGAGTGGCGTGTTGGGAAAGGACAGGTGGGGGTTTAGTCGTTTTGAAGACAAGCGTCGAGAGCGCAGAAGCGAAAGATTTACAAGCGCACCCATATTTCGTCATCAACTTGCGTCCTTTTCCCCTTTCTGTTTTATCGTGCCTCCATTTCCCCTCTCTTTCTTTGCTTTTTTTACCTCATACGTTTCCCCTCTGTCTAGCGTTGCGCCAGCTCACACCCAAAACAGATCCCCCTCCACTCGACGGCTGCCGAATTTCACCATCCCCTCTCTCACCCTTCCTTCTTTCAAATTTTACCGCCAGCGCCTTTTTTCCCCTCTCTCTGTCTCTCTCTCGCCCACGTTGTACTTCCACATCCAAACCGATGTGAATGCGGCATCTTGCCTGCTCGAATGTGGGGAAAAATTTCGAGGAGAGAAAGTTGAGGCAGGCTGGCAAGTGCGCGCGAAAGAATTTGTTGTGGGTGGTGCATATCATAGCCTGGTATTCCTGTGATGAAGGTTTTTTTTTATCATGCTCTTCCGGTGGATTAATGATGAGTGATAACTAGATAACTTCGATTGTCTTCATAGATATCTAGAGATACAGGCGTTGTCTGAACTCTGAAAAGCCATGTCAACACTTAGAGGTTACCAAATAAAATACTCTTGGGTTTTGACGCAAGTTTTATTTCAAGCTAGTTCCAGGTATAGCAGTGGCTCTTTGAAGATTCTTGTATAACAAAGAATTATTTTTAATCTGTTGAATCTGGTACATGGCTACGTCAAGTTCACCACTGAATAATGCTTCTCCGTGTACCACTTCCTGACATCACCAGGGTCACCACATGGACAATCAAAGTGCATGTCCAGTTCCCGCCAAAACGTCTGTGCCACCTTCACACACAATATTTCACAATTACCTTTCAAAGAGGTGTAGCGTGTGATAGGAGAAGCAAGGTAGCTAAAAAAAGCTTATTATGCCTCCCTCGACCTCTTCTTCGGCCATCCTTTACGACCTCGACTGAGAAAATGTTGAGGGGAACAGAATTTGAAGGCTGTTGCCTAGCAACCGAGCGGGGGTGGGGAAACTCGATCTCTCCCCCACTGCCTCCCTCACCTTCTATCCTCCTTTTCTCGACCCCGACTAGGCTTTCAACTCGTGTCGTGGGTTCAAAGCACTCGTTCAAGGTTACACAGGCAGAATATTTTCCACAGTGGCCCCGATATCTTTCCGAGTCCGTCCCCTTATCGAGCGGTTTGCGGTAGGCCCAGAATCTCCTCTCATCTCCCTCTTGAAACATTCCTCAAGGTGAAGTTATATCTCCTAGTTTGTTGGTAGAATCAGCATTGACGCTTGTTTGTCCTCGACTCTTACCTTCTTTTCCTTTCTTGTTTTGTAGGGATACGAATGCTCTCATTTGAAAAAGAACCTTGAAGCCTAAGGAGGGTGGAATTGGAATCTGGGTCAACGTGCTCGCATCTCAAAATTTTTTCTTTTTTGGATGGATTAAATGAAGGAAGATTTCCAGAATGAAAAATCCCTCTTTTCTGTGTCAGCTCACTGCCCACTCAAAATTCTCGTCCTGATCTTTTTTTCTCTTGGTCATTCGTATTCCTTTGTTGATGTCTGCAAAGTTATATCCAATAAAGTCTTTTCCATCTTTTTAGGGGGAAAAAACTTTTTCGATGTCTATATGTACATACCTACCTAAAAGTCTTCTAGCTCATTTATTATTCCTCATGTTTTTTTATATTTATATTTCAAGTTTTCCAAATTGTGCGTGAGATCCATCTTGGTTCCCATAGCTTCTGATTGAAACTTTATAACTGACCGTGTGTGTTTAGTGCTTTTTTTATTTTCGTACCATTACCTCAGACGAAGTGCCCTATAAATTTTGTTTATATCTTCTCATAGTAGTGGTTTGTAGGTCTTGTTTTTCTTTTCTAACCGGGAATTTATGAGATTTGTATAATCGGTTTTATTCTCTTGGAATTATTTTTATCGATCACGTTAATGTTCTGGTTATTATTTTGATGGCTCCCAGATCAAAGTGAGAACAAATACGCAATGAGAATTACTCGGTCATAAATTCCAATTTTCTTTCGGGTTTCACTAGGCGTTATTTTTTTTTTTGAATTTGATGATATAATTTTTAGTATGTGGATTAATAAAAAGTTAGTACTACAAGTTATTAATGACAATGTATGTGACAATGTTGACCTATAAACTAAATGAATTGGTTTTTTGAGAAAATATCCGGCCCGAAGGACCAACTTGTTGGGATTCACTTCCTACAATCTTAAATCTTGATAATGTGTTATTTTATACATAACTACAAACGGTTTTTCACCTGTTTTAAGGAAAATATCTGTCCATTTTTTATTTCACCTTACACATATTTAGAATCATGTCGATTCAAACCTAGAGTTCTTTTTTTTAATGACACCTCCTAATCAAACATTTCTTTTGATAAATCAAATATTGATTCTACAACAAGTCAAACAACAACAATGAAACATAGTGTCAACATCACTTTGGTTTGTTTGTTTGTTCGCTTTTGGATTGGATTATGTATTGGATATTCTGATGGGTGTTCCAAACGCATGGGAAAGGTGATAAAAGGGGGATCCCTCGTTGTGTGCTTGGTGATAAGATAAGGATTCGATCTCGGGTTCGGGAATCGAAACTCTTTTTTTGTTGTTGTAAATTATTGTTTTTATTCAGGGTGAGCTCTGAAAAATAGGTTATCTTCAAACAGTGTTTCAGCATATTTTGAAGAAAAAAAATGGTACTCGGACTTTTGAAAGTTGGGATCAGAGTAGACATTTTAGGGGAATATTGTTTTTGAAATCATCATCACCATCATCCCCCTCCCCCCTTTTTCTCACTGTACTTATTATAATTATCATTACTACTTTCTTAATATACCTTGCATCCTCTTGTCAACTTGTGAATTTTTAATTTCTTTCTAACGAAAATATCAAAAAGAAGCGCTCACTGAATCTGTGCCATCAGTGTGTTGAGCTAAGTCGTTTGGTCTCGCGTCATTACACATATACATTTCTCTCCTACACCAAGGCGAACATATGGATTCGGCGTAACACATGTTTCAAAATTATCTGTTCTCAACGTGTTAAACGGAAATGTCACACTTGATCAAAATATTCGGTGTGTGGAATTGAGATGTTAAAAAGACCATCTTGAACTGGATTACTGAATATGAATTTCATACGAAGATGAAGACTTGCGTTGAATTAGTTGATAGAATGAGTTGTTCACTACCTATAATCTGATGAATGTTACAAAATAAATACTCGTATTCAACTCCCCCAGCAGCGGTGAAACTGGAATATGAGCAAAAGGATTCGCGAACAGGATGGAGTTGTGATATTTTAAATTCAACCGCTCCACTGTTTCCCCACAGCCATTCTCTTTTGCATGTCTGGAAAGGAAACTCGGTAATGTTAACAGGAAAATAGAAAGTAAAAGAGAGGAGAGAGAAGTGTGAAAGGGAAAAGAGTGGGAGTGTACAAACAGAAAGGTGGAAATTCAGAGATAAGGGCATGTGAAAGTCAGAAAAGAGAGTTTAAAAGCGAAGGGAAAAAGAGCGGAGAGCAAAAATACAGAGAGAGTCGTAAAAACTCGTAAATGAAAAATGAATGAAAAAGTACTCCTCGTAAAAGCTAACGTTGCCAGGAAGAGGAAAATTCCCTTCTCTCCCTCTCTTACCTTGTCAATATTATTCCATCCCTCTTTCCCTCTACCTCCCTCACAAACGAAAGTTACCTCCCTTTTACTTTCTACAATGAGGAAAGCAGTTGATGACGTTGATATTCGCTGAGGAAGTACTCGTAAAAGTGTCGACCCTTGAGGCACTCCAGCGGGCATAAGTGAACACGAAGATGTCAAAGCACTTTTTTTTTTTGTTTAACCCTAATGTTTTTCCTTTGAAGATTGCTGATGGTTTTTCTTTTAAGAAATGGCGTAAACGTTTAAAAAAAATTATGTTTTATTATGTCAACTATGTCAAAGGGTTTCGGAAAGCCGGGAATTCCGCAATCATCCGCGAGCTTTTTGTAGGTTTTCAGTATCATACATACAATCCCTTGGGCTCTTCGTCAAATGCCTGCCTGGTAATAAGCCCTAAAAGACCTATGTGAAATACATCGTCTGAAAGTCATTGGTAGAAAGAATTTGTGGAATGCGTATGCTTGTACACAGTTTTCAACTATGACTGATGATTTTGTTACGGGCATTCATGTCAACTCGATAATACTTTTGATGATGACTATAATAAAGATTATAGACTTACTAGATCATCATGACAATAATGGTTCTGGTACATAGTAATAATAATGACAGTAATTACAATACTATATCGGAATAGTACAATAGATAATGATAGTAGCTATCACTATCTATTGTACCTACTGCTTGATAATAGCGCCAGGGTAATACCAGGTACTTGACAATGAAATGGTATCACACCAGTCAAAGAGCCCCCTATTGTTCAGGTGGCGCACAGTGGGGTATTTGCCTTCAAAAGTTGCGCAAAACCCTCGAAAAAAAGAGGCTTAATCTAAATATTTTTTTAAGTAATGTATTTCAGAAGAGAATATGTGATAAAACCCAAAAAGAAATATTTTGATAACTCATCTTGGGTAAGTACAGTAGATGCTTGAAGTCACGTGACTTGTCAAGCTTACGTCACAACATACAGCTGCTTTCATGTCTGATTTGAAATGAATGAAATTTTAGGTCTATCAATTATTTATTGATAATAGTGATGGTTTATATTTAATGAGGAGGACATCGGCATAACGTATGTGTAATTTGTTTTTCTAATTTATTATTTTAAGGGTGTTTTTCGGGACGTTCAACTTGACCCTCTTCTGTCTTAAATGAACGATTTTTTTTCGAAACAATGGAAAAAAAGTTAGAGAATATACCTTGATCAAGCAGTTTTGGTAACTTTTTCTAATACTTTGAAGTGTTTGCTATTATATCTAAAAAGAAAATCTTGCAGTTTTATTGCACTTGTGGGAGTTTTTCGAACTTGAACTTGAAAAATTCGAGGATTTTTTATAGTGAGCCAATATAATTATTACACCATAAATTTCGTTACAAACAATTTTTCATCCCTTTATTGTATTCAATAATAAATAAATGTATTTCTTTGTATTATTATGTCAAAATTTCAGTGGGTAGCGCAGAATTCTATGACTTTTCCGTAAAATTAATGTCCTAGTATCTATTTTGCCCATAACTCCGCCACTGGTCACTGCTGACATTACAGCAGCTCATTTCTCCTCACAACTCACGAGGTATAAGTAGACCCTGGTCATTCAAATAAAGAGCAAGGAAATTCCCGCCCTTTTAAGAATCGAACTCATGTGAAAGCCTAGTGCGCCACACCACTCGGCAACAATAACTTCTTTAGCATTTAATACATTGATGTTTTCTTCAAATTAAATACATTAAATAATACCTATAAATCTATGAGATAATATAATATTATATTATAATATAATTATTCCTTTTATTACTAGGAATCGTGCTCGAATGGTGGAACGCATTAGCATTGCACGCATGATAACCTAGGTTCGAATCTCAGTGGAGTTTAAGTTTTTGGTTGTGTTTTTTTTCGGAAATTTTCGTTATTCGTACCTCGTAAGGAAAAATTAGTAGCTTTTTTAGTTTGAGAAGCGACCATTGGCAGTATTATCGGAAAATAGGTTATAAGCACAAAAAACGATAAGTTAAAAAGCGTTGTAACTCCGCGCTACCCACAAAAAATTACGTGATATATCATAAAAAATACTTCAGTACAAATTAAAAGGCTTTCCTATTACAATTACAAGTTTTTTAATCCAAAAAATAGTTTTGCGCAACTTTTGAAGGCAAATACCCCACTGTGTGGCGTCTAGAATCAGGAGACCTGCCAGGGCCGAGATTCGGGGGGCCAAATAGGGTACCCCAAAATTTGAGAGTCAATTGCATTTTGGTTCTTTTTGATATTTCGTTATAGTTTACCTTTGACTGTGTCGACCGGAGCAGAGCAAATTCTTGTACTTGGTTTAAGTTTAAGGTGTAGGTATTGTATTTCTAGTTCATTTAACCACTTAGTTGGTTGGAACCTGTTGGCTTGGTGGGATGTGCCCCACGAGAAACAAAAAGTGCCTCTCTATATTCTACCTATTATTGTTATTTAGCTTGATCGATAATGCGGCGGAATTGTAACCTAGAGGTCGGTGATTCGGCTTCATAGTTCGCAGTTTTAGTTTGAGTTATTGTGACATCACGATAGTGATAAATTCAAATATGATAACTTTAATTCCAATAAATTTCTAATCTAAGAAAACGAATGTGTGTGTGTGGATTACTACCTTCATTATGTGTGTGGATTCCCAATGGCAGGCCAATTCTAGCGTGTGGGGCCCTGCGGATACCACATGGTACGACCATCTCTACCACCAGACTTGGCGTTTGGTGAATTCCTCGAGAAGTGCCTACCTGTGTCGTCTACCTACCTACATAGTGTATGTTATGTATGTGTGGATTCCTAATCAACGCCTCACTCACCGGTGAAGTGAATGAAAGAACCGGGGGACCTTGAATCACACCGGGACATACCGGGTGTCTCTAATATTATCCGAAAATGAAACTTGACTTCACTTCTCGCCCATCAGAGAGGAGGCATACTATGGGATGGACAAGCTACATACAGCACAGACCACAAGCATCAGTAGCTGCTCCTCTTTCATGGCTACGAAATAAAAGGGGTGTGTGAAACACACATCTTTGAAAACAAAACAAAAAATGATCTCTTTCAGATCATAAAATAAAATAAATGGTACTCGTACATGAATCAAAGTATTTTTTTTTTTTTTTTTTACGAATCCTACTAAATCCTCTGGAAACGTTTCTTGAGCCTTTGTTTTGTCTGTAACTCAAGCCTTTGCCTTGAGTCTTAGCCTTGAGCCTTTGCTAAAGCTTTTGCTTAAGCCTTTGCTAAAGCCTTTGCTTAAGTCTTTGCCTTGAGCCTTTGCTTAAGCCTTAGCCTTGAGCCTTTGCTTTGCCTGAGTCAAAGAAAAACTTTGAGCCTTTTTTTCTCTCTCTCTTTTCTTCAATTAAATTGAGGTGCAAGGACGTTGATAAGCTTAAAATTTTAATAAATAATAATAGTAAATATGTATTTTTTCTTTTATGTACCAAGCTCGCCGGTAGGCGAGCGCTCCTGAAGTAGCACTCGCCAACAGGCCTATATTAATTAGTTAAGATAAACAGTGACAGTGGATTGAAATTAATTTTTGGTTCAATGGAGAAATTTCGATGAACTTTGGCTAATGAATATCCTTTATTTCTCTTGTTACAGGTGAGTTCTCACTTCTCTAGCTCTACTGCTTTATTCGTGGGTAAAAATAATTAGGTGTCTATTGCTGATGGTGGTAAGTAACACTAGTACTATAATTATGTAGGCAGCTTTACTTCTGGAAATTTACTACTGTACAGAAGTGAATCTTTTTTTTTTAAGATAAATAAAAATATCCTAAGAGTATTTTTTAGAGTAAGTGTGACAATATGTAGTTATTGATAAAGAGGGTTTTTTATATATTTTTTATGGCTTTCACGGCAGGATTCTCACACTGTGAGCTCTTCCATCCAACCGATGATTATCCCCAGTATGCAAAAATCACTCACAGTCATATATTTATAAATAAAAAAAAAAGATACATCTTAGTTCAGTAAGAAAAAATCTTTCGTTTATTTTTTTCACAAATTTTGGTTTTATTTTTTATTTTATTAAATCAAACATGGGCAAACCCCGTTGATTTGTTATAATATTTATATATAAAAAAAAACCTGCACAACCAACAAAACAAAATCATGTTTTGAGTCACCCAGTATACATACTATACTCATTTCATGCATATAAATAGCCATGTACACATTAAATCTTGGTGTGTGTGTGTGAATGAATCCTTGGGTATGCATAAGTGAACAACCTGACCCGATCCTATACTGGGTGGTTCCAACATTGCCCGTGAAATCATAGGATGAGCCCCCGTAAAAGACTTTTGACAATTTGGACAATTTAAAACTTCTGACAAGAATTTGGAGGTCAAAAGTGATTAAAAAAAGAAGTTATTTTCATTGATTTCTTTTCGTTATTTTTTCTTACAATGTGTGATTTAAATATGATAATATTGATTAGTGAATTCTGATACTTGTGATACCACGAAAGATTATCTTTAATCTGATTTACAAAATTGAGATACCCTGTAGGTAGGAACATTTTGACAAGGTGATAGGTATTTCATCGATACAGGTCCCTGGTACATAGCTCTTATGTACTGGTCTCCTTGTGCTTATGGTCCTATGTAGTTTTCTATGTAAATATTTATGTAGTTTTCTATGTATGTATGTATCTCGTGATTATGTGTATATGGCTCATCTGGCCAAAATGTGTGTGTGTACTGGTCTTCTTCTCCTGATGGACTATGTAGTCGCTAATGTACTCATCTCTCCATGTATCCGGCTACAATGTATGTACTTATCTACTTATCTATGTATGTGGCTGAAAAGTATGTTACCTAAGAACCTGTCTGTGTTTAGGTGACTCGTAAATTACGTGTTCTGTATTATTTATCACACTTTAGAGAGAGAAAGAAGAAGATGAGACAGGTGCTATCTCTCTCTCTTTTTATTTTTTTTCTCACTCTTTCTCTTTCTTTCTCTCTCTCTCTCTCTCTCTCTCTCTCTCTCTCTCTCTCTCTAATAATAAATTAATAATTTATTATTTTCATTTAGATTAGTAATGGTTTTTTTTTTTTTTTTTTTTTTGATATTTGGGGATTAGTTTAACCTTTAATTTAGGTAAACGTAAACCCGTTATTAATATGTAAAAAAAAAAATGTTTTTATCACAATCGTGTTTCAAATCACATCTACTCTAACACGCTTCACTATTTCTTGGCTAAACTTGGGACTCAAACCAGCGACCCCCGGGTTATGAGTCCACCGCGGTATCAATCGACGTCGTCGGTGAAAACAGTTAAAGAGAATTTCAGTTAAAGGTGGGGTTTGAGAATTTTGAAAAAACCGAGAGGAAATCCCCATGCATGGCCGCTCCTTTCGACGGTACTCCCTTTTTCCGAGGAATAATACCGTCTATTTTGAGTGTTTTATCGAGAATGCCTGATCACTACTTACTGGTGGTGTGGTCAGAAAAGGCAGTGGCGGAAATGTTGTGTAAGATAAGATAAGATAAATTCTTTTATTTGGAATCAATATACAGTTTACAAAGCAACACTATCCCTAAGCTAATACAAAAAATGTGGGCTTCTAAGGAAAACAATGTATACTCATCATTGCTCCTAATCACCGAGCTCACAGTAGCTTGATCGATGAGGCGGTGGACTTGTAATCTGGAGATCGGTGGTTCAAGTCCAATGCCAAGCAAAATTTTAGTGGAGCGAGTTCGAGTAGTTGTAATTTCAAGAAAGTTATTGACACAAATATGTTGATAACATGATAACTAATAATAGGAATCCCGTCGTAATCCCATCCGCTCATCAATACTTGTGTATTTATTTCTATATTTTTATTAAATTCTTTATGAACAGTACATATTATGTACAAACAAATATTGATTGACACTAAAATACAAAATTGACAACAACATAGATAAAATATATCCAGATGTCCTTACTAAAGCGCGGGGTTATGTCAATCTCTTCCACCCAACTCTTTTTCTAAATTATGCAGAAAAATTACTGGTGTTTTCGCCACTGGTGATGATGTGTCTTATAATCGGAATTCACGATGAGCCATCATCATCAACAGCCCGATATTGCTGATTAACTGTCTATTTTTATACCGTAATTCCTGGAATCTATTTCTGCGTTATCAATATAAATACTCGTAGCAAATTGCAAGGTATACTCTTACTTTTGCATTGAATTGAAGCTTTATTTTTCTTTTCTTTTTTATATATAAACGTCGCTTTCAACTGCATGGTCATATCACAACGGAGGTGGTACCCTGCATTTGCACTCACAAACCTGCTACCCCACATTGACCTCACGAAACACCTATTAAAGTCTATTTATTCATGTTGTTAATCACAATCGGTATGTCACAACTACACAAACTCGCTTTACTAAATATTTGTCCAACTGGGGGGACTTCAACCACCGACCTCCGGATTACAAGTCCGCTGCCTTATAGATCAAGCTACGTAGGTCGGTAGCTCCATGTATATTATGTATTTCTCATTTATATAAATGTATTGGTATTTATATACTCGTTCGAACGCCTGCCGTGCGAATGAAGTTTGCAATCATCGCTCTTTTGCATAAAATTATTCGCTGACTTTGCGAATTGTTGTTGTTCTCAAGCACAACAAACAAAAGAGTCGTTCATTCATTCACTCATTCATTCATGGGTGAAAACAAAAACTAGAACGTGTAATTGTAACATGATACTGTGTCATTCATGTTTTTTATGAGTGTTAGTTCCACTGGAGTTACGATAGTATATACAAGTACACGGTGAAAAACCAACTGCGAAATTTAACATAGTATTGTGATTAATTAAACATACGGGGGACCCTTGCAAAGTTAGCATACGCGATATTTTCGACTTTAGCATAAAGTGGTTAGCATAATTTATGCTAACGAAATTTGTCAAAAGTCGTGACGTCATAGTTGTGACGTCATTACTTTTATGCCAACGGATGTATAAAGTTATGCTATTGTTCAATTCAATTCAATTCATTGATAGCATAATAACATGTTTAACTTGCATAGTCTATGCTCTGAATTTCATTTGTTTAACATAACATTATACGTATCTTAGCATAAAGTAATTCGCCTATCATAAAGATTATGCATACTTGCTGTGTCATTTTCATACCAGTATACGAAGTAAGCATAGTGTTATGCTAACTGTTATGCGAAGTAGGCATACTGTTAAAAACCGCATGCTAACGTTGGCATAGTGTTATGCTAACTGTTATGCGAAGTAGGCATACTGTTAAAAACCGCATGCTAACGTTGGCATAGTGTTATGCTAACTGTTATGCGAAGTAGGCATACTGTTAAAAACCGCATGCTAACGTTGGCATAGTGTTATGCTAACTGTTATGCGAAGTAGGCATACTGTTAAAAACCGCATGCTAACGTTGGCATAGTGTTATGCTAACTATTATGCAAAGTAGGCATAACAATATGCGAACGTTGGTATGGTCACTATGCGACCCTTGGCATAGTGACTATGCTAACGTTGGCATAGTCACTATGCCAACGTTCGCATATTCAATATGCGAACGTTCTCATAGCAGTATGCAAAAGTATGCATACAGCTATACGTATGATACGTATAGCTGTATGCATACTTTTGCATACAGCTATACATATACCTATGTATTTGAATGTACAGAAATTTGCAGGATAGCCTCCGACTAAGTGCATAAATATTTTGCACTCGGACGGAAGTCATCTACATGCATATTCCTAGTCATACAAAGTCATAGGATATATGTATTGCCCTATGTGTGGAAAATGAAGAAGAATTCAATTATTCAAGTAAATATAATGTACAACACATTACACTCTTTATTTACAGAAATTACACATCAACAATTTTTAAGTTTACAGAAATTACACATTAACAATTTTTAAATTTACAGAAATTACACATCAACAACTTTTTATTTGCAGATATTACACTATATATACAGTTAAGAAAAAATACAACTTATATGTTACATTATCGGGGAGCGGTAAAATGGGGTAATAGAAACAGTCAGGTGTCTTTCAGGTATATTAGTATACCTTTATTACGGATACTCTGTACAGATGAACCTGTATAGCTCTTAGATCACCAGACAGTTAACAGTTATATCATTTATAAAGTTTACAGTTATGCCTACCTATTCTATGTTGCATCTTAAAGTAACATAAAAAGTGAAGTTGGGTTGAATGGAAAGCGTATGTGGAATGGGAGAAAATAGGTTTTCCAGAGACAAGTACTCTTTCTCTTCGGTCTGTTGTACTACTTTGTATGCTTGAAAGTGGTCAATAAAGTATTGACATTGTAATTTAGAACAAATGAAAAAAACTTGTCCGTTACAAACAAAAATGTCTTCTACTTGAACAAAAATTGGAAGCATAGTGTCCATACAAAGATCTTTCATTAGAATGCTAGATTTTTCTATTTTACAATTTTTCGTTTCCAACCATGTAATGGAAACGAACAAATCTGGGGAACTAACATTGAATTTGGATTTCAAAAACTCTGAATGCTCTGTGGAAATACTCGATTTCCTACCAAAAACTATCCCCTCTACCTTTGAAGTTGATGATAAGTAATGATGTAATGTCAATTGGTTTCGCGTTGCAACTGTTTTGCAAATGTTAACTCTAGTACAAGCCGCACGAGCAGCTATTTTTGATACTCTATGCTTAGCTTCAAATCTCATGGTGGACAAAGAAACTAATGGACCAAATTTGAGAAACATATCTGGATAATGTAGAAGGAAATGAAACTTAGGCTTCAGGTTCTCTTTTACAACATCACTAAAAGTCCACAAAAATAGTTCAATTAAATGTCTAAGAGGAGCTATTTCATCCTTTGAAAAGGAACGTACCATTAATTTATCTCATAGTTTCCTCAACAAGACATAAAGGTCCCAGACCCTGTCGTCTTCAGGAACGTAATACCCAATAATAAGACCAAAATATTTGACAAAAACCATCATTTCAGATCCTGAGCATTTCAGTTTGATTGTGGCAGATCCATCATCAAATAAAATATTTGAAGGTTTATTTCGGCTATCCGGACCGAAATCGAAGAAAAAAAATTTTCTTTGTAAGAGTTCAATAGTCACAAATTTTTTTTCTTTAATTACATAATTTACAACGTAAGATAAGACATAACGACAACAACCTTCTAAATAATCATGAAGAATATCAACAGCAACATTGTCAAAGAGAGAAAACCCATCTAACTCTAACCAAACACACTTTTCTTTTATTCCTGTTTTTGAAGGATCGTTTACTTCCAGATCTCTGTTATAAGATTCCATGTCTCGCAATAGAGTAGTATCTAAAGTATGCATGGTTGCAAGTGCACTCTTGTCAACAGAACAAATTCTACAACAATAATTACCTATGAAACTCTCAACGAAACCCAAAATACCGTTTAATCCCAAATTATCACCAGTGATACTAACGACATGGAATTTTACAGTGCCCTGGAAGTATCTATTGTGAACAGATATACCGTTACTACTTAGAAAATTTAGTTTCTGGATAATCGGGCTAAAAATAGCCTTGTTCCCAAAGGTACGTCTATCAGACGCATGGAACATCGACAACATAATAATGTTGTTCAACTGAGAAAACCAATATGGTGGGAGAAATGGAAGAGACAAATAAACCCCACCCAGTTTTTGAATTCCTGCATGGCTACCTAAGGGATTATTTACTTCGAAATCATCAAAGTATAAAATTAGTGGGAGATGCATTTCATTTTCTGATTGAACAAAATTTCTTCTTTGCCAAACATTTCCTTGAACAATGTTACTCATTAATTCAGATGAATTGTTAACCATTCTGAAATAGTCAGAAATGCCCTTGAAAATGTGATCAAGGGATAAAATTTTTCCCAAAACCAACTCAACTGGTATCAACTGAAGAGTACAAGGAGAATGAGACAAACCTCTTCTAACCATATCTAAACGAGACCCTATTGTAATTTCAACGGGTAAAATTAACGTTCCCAAAATCTGGAAATTCAGAATTCTTTTATGGTCAGAATTCAGATCAGACATTTCGTTTTCAGATGCTACGAACAAGTCTCTTAAATACAAGTGATAATAACTCTTAGGGAACCCTGATTTATCTATCAAATCAATAACCCTGGTTAAATGATTATTATAGGATGTCAAAAATTCTTCAATGTTAATTACAGAATTTTGAATGGTACTTCTTGGAATGCCTGGATTTGCATATAGAGAAGTGACTAACTTTCGCAAAGAATCTTTCACCGAGCTTGCTGTGTTCGCTATTTCACGAGACACATCAATTTCCATGGAAATAGTACTAGCAAGTGGATTATCATCTCGTATGAAAGAATCATTAAGCTCAGATGGTTCACAATCATGATGTAATGTTTTCAAATGCTTGCGTAGTGCATGCAAATTTGAATAATGTCGACGACAAGAAGGCGCTCCACATGTGAATCGGGAGGAATTACCATTTCTAGCACGTACAGGACATGAGTCCTTAATGTGCTTACAATATGAAAAAATAGTTTGGAACAATTTTTGACAGTCCTCGCAAGTGAACATAGTAAACAATTATAGTAAGCAAATTGAAATAGATTAAAACAACAAAAATACGATAAAGGAGCTCAAAATTTGTACCTACAAGTAAACTAAACTAAAACAAATATATTTAAAAAAATTCTGTGTAGGGGGCTGACACATGTAGGGGAAGGTGGGGCAAAATGGAAAAGACAAAAAGAAAATGTTTTCAAATATTGGAGGAAGAGAGCAGAAAATAGAGCAAGTTTAACAGCTCAAAAAGAGGATTGTAAAACCGAGACTTTGATGGTCTGAAATTTAATTAAACTTAACCTCCTTTAGTCCCCACATTCCCCTACTTTGAGCAGACAAATTACCTACCTAGATGCCCTGGCTGCTCTATTTGCTTTAGGCATCAATGCAAGGTCAGCTAAAAGTTTAGTAGTCGGTGCATGAATCTTATCATACTTGGTGGATATTTCGTAGAAACCTAGCTGCAGTGTAAGCCACAGATGTTGACTCTCTTCGGGGTAATTACAATGTGTTACAAAGAAAATCTTGAAACAAAGATCTACAGCTGCTACAATTGAATTTTGAGGTTGTAGAATGTCATCTACAACACAATAAACATTGGTTGGATTTTTAAAATCACCTACATACATGACATAGGGTAAAGTGGGTCTGTACATTTTAGTCAATTTTTCAATCCGACTCACCCTGCAGGTTTCTATGTTAGAAGGACTGGACACATGCATTATGAATCCCTCGCAAACTTCAGACCTTGATGGTTTCCAAGAGTAACTCTTCACCTTTTTTGTGGCAGGAACTGATGTGAGGTAGGGCAGCAATAGCAGGCACTGCGCAGTCCGAACGTCCATGTTAGCGTTGGGTGACAACTCTTCTAGGAAACTGACGAGATCACTGGATACAAGATCTTTCCGAGAGGCCCTCTCTTTCACGGCTTTTGCTAGGGTGATGATCTTCTCCCTGTGATGGAGAAGGCCTTCAATCAAGCACGTTGTTCTTCCAGGATGCAATATGTCAAAGTCCATGTTTATCTAGAACAAAGAAGAACACACGAGATAAATAATCAACTATCATTGATAGTCAAGAGAAAGAAAAAGAGATAAAGAATGAGAAAAGAAAGTGAGATCGAAATAAATAAAAAATGAATAGAAAAATAAAAATAAACGAAAGAAAGAGAGAGAGAGAGAGAGAGAGAGAGAGAGAGAGAGAGAGAGAGAGAATAGAGAGAGAGGGATAGAGAGAGAGAGATAGAGAGAGAGAGAAATAGAATTGAAAGTAAAATAAAGTGAGAAAAATAGTACTATCCCACATAACAAGAAAATCACCGATTTTCTTAGTGTGGGTTGTTTAGGGCATGTTACTCGTATGTCAGTAAATAATAATTATCTATTCAGTATTCAAGTTAATATTAAGGACTTATTGTAAAAATGTAATTTCATATAATATCAAAAATCAAAAAAGAAATAACTTACCAACACAGGTCCTCTTTCAGGATCCCGCAGAATACGATATGTGTTGAAGTACTGGATGATTGATTGAAATTTCTCATTGCCCGCCTGCAAACATTGGAGTCTGTCCCTTGATGTCTCCTCCCAACGGAGTTTGATAGTCTCGAAGGAATCACTTGGAGTAGCAGTCTCTAACCATTGCAGATAGTTTTGAACTACGGTGTTTTCTGAAAACAAAACAACACATGTTATTAAAAAAGTCACGTAGCCCCACATCTGAGATATAAAATTATTTTTTTATAATTTTTTTTTAGTTATTTGTACTAATCACTATTTTGATCACAACTACCCAAACTCGCTTTACCAAATATATGCTTAACCTGGTACTCGAACCTCCGACCTCCAGGTTACGAGTCCGTCGCCTTATTGATCAGGCTACTGAGGTCTGTTATAAGTTATCTAATTGTAGTTTAAGTATATACATACCTACGGTAATGAATGTGTCTGTTGCAATGCTTTTGTTCAACTCCGAGTCCTCCTGCTCTTGGTTTTCACGGTTCTGACTTGGCCTTCGCTTCTTGAACTCGATGACACCTTCCTTCTTTCCTTTATTTCTGAGATTTCGCCAGATTTCATACAGCAAGCCGGACGTGGAGCTCCGGTAAGGCTTATCTTTCTTTGAAGAAAATGCTTCAGGTAGATCATTGTCGCTGTCATTGGAACGGTACAATTTGAACCAGATGGTGGAGGTTTCTTGTTCAAAAGGAAACTGTTCTATGATTAGGTCCCGTATTCTCATGAAGTCGATTGTTGAAAGTGTCCGCTGGGGGCAGTGTGAAAATATGTACTTCATGATTGCTTGAGCAACAGCCTGCCGATCATATGACATGAAGGAAGTCATGTTGAGGTATGATTGCTTCTGCGAATTTGATACTCTTGAGAGCGCTCTATGAATCAGTGGTTTGTCAAGTGCCACAAAGATATTAGAGGTGTCGGGCATATTGCTTCCTGTAGTTACATTGCTTGGTGTTCCTTCAGGTGTCAAGGCTGGCGTGAGTCCAGGTGTCAAGACTGGCGTGAGTCCGGACTCTGGTGTCACAACTGGTGTGGTGTGCCCACCCACCGGTGTTGATGTCCAAGACCCCGAAGAACTCCATTGTGAAGAGTCATAATGAGACGATGAAGCAGTTCTCCATGCATCTAATATGACACTACTTGAAGAATGGCCAACGTTGTCTAGAGTTGTGTACGATCCTCCGTCTTGCAGAGATTGGCCATGTGGGAACTGATGTGATGTGCTTGGTTGAAATTGAATCATCGAGGTGTCTTCTTGTAACAATTGGCTTTGTTGTTCACACTGTTTAATCCATTCGTCCCGTTTTTTGCGTAGAATGATGATGTGAGCAACACAGTCAATGAGCAGTTTCATCTCCGCCGGCTCCATGTCCCTCAGAATGTCCGTGGTGATTTGGTTATCTGAAACAGACATGAGTACCAATATATACTAGTGGATCAAACTGATCAGGTATTCAGGTTAGGCATTAAATTTGGCATTAAAAAATGCCCAATATAGGCTTTCAAATTTGGTAGGGGGCCCAAATTTTTCAAAATGAAATAGCCCTTAATACCAGACAAAACATAATATCAAAATTTTATTTTTAAGGAATAAAAACTATACAGCAAAATTCCTTCGGCACGTTCAAAAACTATAGCGAAGGTAATTATTTGAAAAACAGCATTTAATATTTCTCACCTGATTTCATATATTATATTTTGTTTTAAACAAATTAGATAACAGAGAAAAACGTGTTTTGGCAATGAAAACTGACTATCGAAAATTTTGGTCGATTCCATTATTTTCCTTTCTTAAAGGACAAAGAAATTAAAGAGGTAACACTGGAGTCAGATTTAAATGAGAATTTTCCGAGGAAAGAATTGAAATAACTAAAAGGAAAGACTTTGAATAACAGTAAATTGGATATTACGAACAACCGTCGAACACTTGTACTGGCCAACAATGTAAATTTCGATTCGAACCGTCGGAAATTTCAATTTTGTGTTAAAGGAAATAAAGGAAAACTTACTTGCAAATGTTTCCACGTAGTGCTGTAGTCCCCAGGCAGTTAGAAGGTCTGATACTGATACACTGTCCATGATGAGTCTTCAAGAATAACCAACTCACACAAGCACTCGACAACAACTAATGAGGAAGAACCAAGGAGCACTTGACTTGATAGCAACTAATGAAGTAATGAGACATTGCACCCAGGTTAAGGTGCTTATATAGGACCTTTGAACATCAAAGGTTGAATCCTCTTCGAGGGTACACTCCACTAAGAAGATTTAGATTACATAATAGGTACAAATTTTGAGCTGAACTAAATATTTTAAGTAACTAAGATACTATGTGAACAATAAGAAACTGGGTACATTTTTTTAGAATAGGTAGGTAAAATTTAAATTAATGTGTAATTTCTGTAAACTTAAGCAAGATTTTAATTTTATCATTAAGCTATTTCATTTTAGACTTTTTAGCAGACAATTCCTCTCCTTCGCCTGCGTCGTCTCCTAAAATTTCGATCACTGACATTACGAACGTACTTAATACAACCTTGCCTTGTCACACTTAAAAAGAAATGATCGAACCGAACACAACTATCTTTATTGGAAACATAAAACCTTAGCATGAAATCATACAAACCGCCCTATTTCTATGCTAAAAATTATGCAGACTTTACATAAGTCTATACGAAGAATGTCAATCATGTTAAATTAGCATGAATCTATAGCTCTTATTTTTATGTTTGTATAGTTTTATACGAACAGCCCTCATTGGCATGAAATGCATGCGTAAAGTAGCATACAATTACTTTATATGCGAAACACGTATGGTTTATGCTAATAGTTTAGCATAGCAGTTATGCTAAGACTGTGAGGTATACGAATTTGGCTTGAAGTTATGTCTTCAATTTTCCTGTATGTATAACTCTATGCAAACATTTTGCGTTGACATAAAAAGCATGCAGAATTAAGTATAAAGTGCCTTTTTGTACGAAAAATGCATGGTTCATGCCACCAAGTTTATGTTAAGCATGAGCCATGTACCAATTTGGCTTGAAGTTATGTCTTCAAATTTCCTGTATGTATAACTTTATGCAAACATTTTGCGTTGACATAAAAAGTATGCGGAAATAGGTGTAAAGTGCCTTTTTGTACGAAAAATGCATGGTTTATGCGACCGAGATTATGTTAAGCACGAGCGGTGTACCAATTTGGCTTGAAGTTATGTCTTCAAATTTCCTGTATGTATAACTTTATGCAAACATTTTGCGTTGACATAAAAAGTATGCGGAAATAAGTATAAAGTGCCTTTTTGTACGAAAAATGCATGGTTCATGCGACCGAGATTATGTTAAGCACGAGCGGTGTACCAATTTGGCTTGAAGTTATGTCTTCAAATATTTCATTTGTATAACTTTATGTGTGTGCATCGATACTGTTATGTTCAGGATCGTAAACACACACACACACACACACACACACACACACATACACACACACATTACACACACACAGTACACACACACAGTACACACACACAGTACACACACATACATACACACACGCAGTACACACAAACACACACACACACATACATACACACATACACATTCATACACACACACACAGTACACACAAACACACACACACATACATACACAGACACACACACAGTACAAATGAAAAATATTTGGGCAAAAAAGTGGTTTTTTGTGAAATTGGTATGAAAAGTTAAAAGTTTAACAATTGTCTTTAGTAATTCAGGTAATTTTTATAACATTTTACTCTCGAACATTTTGCTCTCAGATCATTCATTTTTGCTGCAGAACTCCCGTAAGTTGAGTTGATCATTTTTCCCCAATTCAGGTGGCCACTAATAATTTGTAGGTATATAGGTGCTCATATAGGTGCTCACTACAGCATTGTAGGATTTTTTTCCAGTAAATCCAAATCTAATTATAATCCATCTTTTCTGTAATTGCTGAGGACAAGTCGCTATGGACAATACCTCCATATATAGATTGTCGTTACGAGGCTGAATGGGTCCCGAAAACATCCAAACCCATGTTGACAAATTATTGTCTCCGCCGGGATTCGAGCCCGGGTCTAACGAGTGCAAAGACCACTGAGCCATGTGCTGTGGGAGCTGGTCCCGTCGTATATTAACATCAGGTATATGAATTGTACACACAATACTTTATACTCCACATAGGTGTTTCGAAGTTCAGTTCAAATGTTCCAAATGTCATTAAAAAAGGTTCTTTCACTCGTATACCTGCGATCCATGCAAAAACAGAGGATGACCTCTCTCCATTAGTGACCCAATTGATATACGTCGCCGGCTGGTCAATATGAGTGGTGTGGTTATACATAACATAATATAGGTATATATGCTTTAAATTTCCGAAAGCCTCATCACCGTTAAATATACCTTTAACCTTTGCCTCTAAAATCCTTCCATTGTGTATTATTACCTAATATTAATAGATTTCAGAGTCCATTTCTCGAGTCTAGCCCATAGCACTATTTCATTTATTTATATAAGCTACGCAACGCTCAGGTAGGTATAACAGGTAGGTTTAAAGGTATATTAATGTGTTTCCCACGGAATCTGTTTGAGTAATTACAACACAAAAGCTAAGAATAATATAGGTATTAGATAATATTCCCGGGAATTACGTTTAAGGATTATTTAACATGGGCGAAACACATTTGAAAATATTATCAAGGTTTCTATATGATTAATTTTTTGTAAAGGTATATCACATTATAATATAATACGTATTGTAGTATCCCCAGCTAAATGTAGAACCCTCGTCAGTAACTTAAACAGTAACCAAACCATCACGGTTGCAAATTATTGCCCCCGTCAGGGTTCGAACCCGGGTACTCATTCATGCGGGAGCTGGACTAGTTTAGCATATAATTCATGCTAAAGTATTTATGCTACCCTAAGAAAACAGTTATTTTATGTTAAGATTTTGTTAGCATGAAATTATACGAACTTCACTATACATGTTCCGCATAAAAAGCTTCTCTTAGCATACATGTGGCACTGTTAGCATACATGAGATGACGTCATTAAAACCTGTTGTATAAAATTAAGCTAATTTTAGTATAAAAAACTTTTATGCTAAAGCCATTTTTATACGAACGGCTCTTTTTGTGTAAATTATGCTAAAATTATGTATAAACGCGAAAAAATTGATTTTTTTTAGCATAAAATATGCTAAATTACTATAGTTTTTTTTGCGAATGGTTTTTATACAAACTTTTTAAAAAATCCTTTTTCAGCGTGTAGTGTACAAGTAACCGACCTCCGTAGCTTGATCGATAAGGCGGCGGACTTGTGGCCTGGAGGTCGGTGGTTCAAGTCCCGGTTTCAGCGTAGATTTAGTGAAACGAGTTTGAGTAGTTGTGATATCACGAAAGTGATTAACACAAATATGATAACTATACAAGTATTGTACGAGTATATACTCAATGGTAAATATATACGATAGTATATACAAGTGTTGTATATACTCA
This sequence comes from Bactericera cockerelli, assembly GCA_024516035.1. Lineage (NCBI taxonomy): Eukaryota > Metazoa > Arthropoda > Insecta > Hemiptera > Triozidae > Bactericera > Bactericera cockerelli. The sequence continues at coordinate 6,557,273 of CM044963.1, read as the reverse complement.
ATGGTAAGTATGTACGAATTTCTTTGTGGTGAAGCACAAGGCCTCTTCACAATTTTTGTGGGTAGCGCAGCATTACTAAGAGCCTCCTTTACATTTCGAATTATTCTATTACATTAATTTCTTTTTACTCTGGTAATGCCGCCACTGGTCGTTACTCATACAAATAACTACTCATTTTTCCTCACGAGGTATGAGTGGACCCCGAACATCCAAGTACAGAGCAGAAAAATTCCTGCCCCGCTGGGGATCGAACCCAGGTCACCGTGCGTGCAATGCCTAGCGCGCAATGCCTAGCGCGCTAACTCACTCTGCCACGGTGACTACTACTCAATGGTAAGTATATACGATATTATATACAAGTTCTTACCAGTGAGTTCAATTGAGGGACAATTTTACCGTATCGGCGCCAAACCTGGATGTAAGAGAACTCAGGGGACCGGGAATGTTTTCTCTTATGTCCAGTCCAGTTCTCTTATAAAGAGGTGAGGTTTTAACTTATAGGTAAATAATGAGGAAAATTTGACCTGGAAATATTACTCGTTCTCTTATAAAGAGGTGAGGTTTTAACCTATAGGTAAATAATGAGGAAAATTTGGCCTGGAAATATTACTCTTATATCCAGTTCTCTTATATTCAACCGACCTTATATTTATATTATAATATATATTCTTAAAAAAAAAAAAATTCAACCGACCTCAGTAGCTCGACCGATACAGTGGTACACAGATAATAGTGTTGTTATGCACCGATTTCTGTGTAACGCGAGTAAAGGTTTTTCTCGGAATTTGCAGAAATTATCGTTGTCTAAATTAGTCTGCTTTTACGACGGAAAATTTATATTTCCGGAATAGGGCAGTTGCAAAACTTGTCCGCCACAACAGTGGCAGCCTCGAATTGATGGCACAAAAACGTGCAAAAATGTAGGACTGAAGCGCCAAATGTAGGACATGTTAAACTAGGTACTGTCCTTTTTTCTTTCTCTGCGATTTTGATTTGAGAAGAAACTATGACATGTTATGTTCTAGCGATCCTGGTAACTTCAATAAACAGTATTGCAAATGACCGACCTCAGTAGCTTGATTGATAAGGCAGCGCGGACTTGTAGCCTGGAGGTCGGTGGTTCAAGTCCCAGATTCAGCGTAGATTTGGTAAAGCTAGTTTGAGTAGTTGATGTGATATCACCAAAGTAATTAACACAAATTATGACACCATTGAAATAACACAGTATTAAACAAAATGAGTAAACAATATTAACAGAATTTAAATTTTGAATGTATTCAACTAAAATTGAAGGGTGAAAAGTTTCATTATCACTCATGTGATAACGGACCATTAGATAAGGCCGTTCAGTGTATGGGTGCCCCTACCCTAGCACATCCATCAGGATAATGAAAAGTTTGCAGCCGATAACTTTGAGACTGTAAGTAGAGGCGTCTGGCAACTTCGCTATTTGTCTCGTCTCTCTTTCCTCTTCTTCTTTCTCTCTTTTTCTCTCTCTTCTTCTTCTTATTCCCCTATTTGTATCTCTCTTTCGTATTTTATTGCCTCCGAAATAGCATTCTGTCGCATTGACTGTAGGCGATTTCCTCCTATCTTGGTGCAGCGCTTACCCACCTTTTTTTTCCAAGGGAGCCCATGGCACTTCCTAAAAGGCTCGGCTGGATTTCGGAGATAAGAACTGCGCCACAGGGTTTGCCATCAATGTATGTCCGAACATAATGATTAAGTTGGACCATACAACATGTAGTGTTTACATGTTGCGGGGGGGTTGAGAGCATTTTTTTGCCATCGAATCTTGTATACTAATCTCGCACGGTCTACTGGACTTCGCTTGTGCGAACGGATTTTAATTTTCAATTTAGGTTCTCCTATTTTGAGTTGCTGTTTTTGTTATTATTTTTAAAAATACAAGTGTTTTTTTTTACTATTTTTACAATTTTCAAATATTTACTATGTATTACTTCCGAGAAATTTCTAAAATTAGAAATCGGAAGTATTGTGTTTGTTTTTGTAAAAAAAAAATAAATTTTATTGCTCCGATTTCAATTTTTTGTAATATTTCTGGGTGTTTTTTTTATAATTGTTGGTGTTTTGGCTGTTGTTGTTTTTCGTTTACCTCGAGTTTTCCCGCTCAAACAGTGCGTCGCGTCGATCACCTCACTCCATGCGCCTATCACCATTGTCATAGCTGCTAGTTTGTTGTTGTTTATGTATGCACGTCTGCAGTTGTGCGGTTTCGGGCCTGCACACTGACCACAGGTCAATGCACTGCGCGTTATGCAAGCCGCATGCATTCTGTCTTTCATACGTTCGCTATCTATGTTGAGGCGTATGTCTTTCATACGTTCGCTATCTATTGAGGCGTAGAGGTATATCTGTAGGTATCTTGGAACATATAGTGTGTGTAGTCAATGCTAAGGCGTGCACACATGTACGATGAGGGTCTAGTTATATAAATATCCTTCCTTGCTAATTACTGTCGTAGATAACCGACCTCAGTAGCTTGATCGATAAGGCGGCGGACTTGTAACCTGGAGGTCGGTGGTTCAACTCCCGGTTTCAGCGTAAATTTAGTAAAGCGAGTTTGAGTAGTTGTGACATCACGAAAGTGATTAACACAAATATGATAACTTTTACCGTCGTAGATATCTTAGTGATGTGTTGATTTGCTGGTGCAACAATTTTATTAGTAGATTTTTTTAATTTTATTTTTTATTTTTTTAAACCCAAGGAGTTATTTAGCTTGGTACATACTTTCTTTTGCAGTATTATCGTGTGAAGTTTATTTTCAATACAACCGAGCTCCAGTAGCTGAATCGACAAGGCGGCGAACTCGT
>CM044963.1:6534436-6549436 GCA_024516035.1 Bactericera cockerelli | reverse complement strand
GTTCGATTCCCAGCGGGGCAGGAATTTTTTCTTTTATCTTGTCTCATATTTTAGCCCCTATACAGTAACTCAATGGAAAGAAAAAGAGGGAAAAATTGAGGAAGAAAGGGAAGTCAATAAGAAATGAGCGAAAAGGTACAAGAGAGATAAAAAAAAGAGAGAGATATAGAGAAAGAAATAAAAAGCAGGAAGGAAGGGAGAGAGAGAATATGCGAGGGAGTTAGGTAGAGCGTTTTTATTGATTTTCACTTTTCTACTTTCTGTCTCTCTCTCTCCCTCCGTCTCTCTCTCCCTCCTTCCCTCCCAACATCTCCTTCTCCCTCCCTCTCTCTCCCATCTTTTGCTGTCTTCCGACTTTTCGCTCTCTCCCTCTTTCATTCCTATTCCCTTGCTTGCGAGTGTTCACAGTCTCGTATTTTCATTCCCTCCCCCTTTCTCTCTCCCTCCCTCCCTCGCTGTTTCCTTTGAATTGAGGGAGTATACCGCTATCTCCTCCCTCCCTATCTTTTTCATTCCTTCCCTCTCTTCTTGTCCGTCCCTTTGTTTTTCTGCATGCGCATTGAGGAAGGTCATTGCTCTCTCTCTCTCCCACTCTCTTCCATTTTGTTTTAGCACGTGAATCTCCCTCTCTCTCCCTCTCTCATCCCTCATTCGTTTGTCAGAGCGGGAATTTTTCTATCCTTCCCTTTCCTCTCTCTCTCTCTCTCTCTCTCTCTCTCTCTCTCTCTCTCTCCCTCCCTCTCTCTCCCTCTCTCTCCCTCTCCCTCCTCTCTCTCTCTCTCTCTCTCTCTCTCTCTCTCTCTCTCTCTCTCTCTCTCTCTCTCCCTCTCCCTCTCTACTCATCCGTCCCTTTTGCTATATCTTTCTCGTTTAGGGCGGGAATTTTGTGTGCCTCTCGACAATACAGTACCTCTTGTGTCGGAAGGAAATTTTGGCGTTCCTTTGGATGTTTGCGCGCGAAATGTTCTTAAGTTGGGAAAGGGGAAGGAGGGAGAGAGAAAGAGAGGGGGAGAGGAGTGAGAAATGCTTTTTCGTCTAGGGTTGGGTTCGGGCGTTGGGTTTTTTATCTCTCTCTCTCTCTTTGACGCAACGATTTTTTGGGGTTCCTCTTCTGGCTTATACAACTATCCTCTGTCTGGTTTATCCAACTACTACACTCTGTCTGGCTTATCCAACTACTACAACCTCTCCCAGTAGCTCGATCGTTAGGCAGTGGATAAAACCTGGACTCCTAGGCGTTAGGTCACTGGTTCAAGTCCCAGTAAGATGCAATTTTTTTTTTTTTTTTTTTTTTTTTTTTTAAGATTGACGGGAACATTAGGGGTTATTATTTGATTGGGCGTATTTAGGTTTATTATTTGATTAGGCGTATTTAGGTTTATTATTTGAAAATTAGATGTCCTAGTCAGTGGATGGCTTACAATTTGGCGAACACGTCTACGGTATAATGTTTTTCTTACAGCTCGCCGGTGAAACAAGATCCTCTCTCTCCTCCTGCAGTCCAGGATAAGATCTACACTTTCTATTATTCATCAAAAGATCTCCTTGTTCTTAAAAAAAAAACCCTGAAAATAGCGTCATTCTTTTCTTTTTCTTTCTTCTTTTTTTTTTTCAAAAGACGAAATTTTATTATTCGAAAGCTGTGGAATATTTCGCCTGCGGGCCACAGTTCTCCGTGCCAGGATTCCTTTTGCTTTCGGAAAGCTCCTTTTCTCGAGTGTCCTCTTAGGTTACATTAAAATGAGCTTTCGTTGTCGATGCGTGATGCTGCAGGCGTTAGGACTACTTGTAATGTGAACAACCTCGATCATAAACTTCCGTAGCTTGATGATCGATAAGGCGGCGAACTTCTGTATCGGAGGACGGTGGTTCAAGTCCCAAGTTAGTCAAATGTTTAGTAAAGCGAGTTCGAGTTGTTGTGATAAACACAAATATGATTTTATTTTTTTAAAGATGAGTTCACAGCCTTTTTCATTTCTTAGCCATGTCTGCCCATCCCGTAGTATGCCTCCCCTCTGATGGCGAGAAGTTACACAAAACTTCCGATTGAGGTGCTGGGTCAACAAGATATAAAAAAAAAACCTAGCTCATAGATCAGTGTTAAGTGGTAAGGTACTCGCTTACTATGCTGAAGATCCTGGGTTTGAACTTCAGAGCCGACAAAAGTTGACTTTGGTTACAGTTGTTTGTAAGGGATACCTTCCGGTGCGCTCTTGTTGACCCAGTACCTAATTGGGAAGTATTGTGTCACTTCTCGCACATGAAAGGGGAGTCATACCACGGGATGGACAAGCTAACAATACAGATCACAAGCGTCTACAGTAGCTGTCGTTTCAAGTTGAAATAAAAGGCTAAATCTTTTGTCAAGTATTATTGTTCGTTGTAGGTTGGTTCTACTGATGATCTGTGTTCTGTTCAGTATCCAGCTAATATAACCTGATTTACCTGATGAATGACGATTTCTTTCTACATGCAAAAAATAAAGAAGAAGAAAAAAAAATCGAAGTTCAGGTGAATAACCTGTTTTGCAACCAAAACAAATATGTAAATAGTACCTAAATAAAAAAAAAGTGCAAAAAAACTGAATCTCGGCGCCCTTCTCAAATTTCACCGAGGAAAAAATTGCCAAAAAAAAATAGAGTTGCACTCGTTAATTTTGTGTTATTTATTTTCGTTTTATGTTTTTTTTTTTTTTTTTTTTTTTCGGCTGACAGGTATTGAATTTATCTGATGTATCACGAAAGTTATTGGCATGCGAGTCGAATATATGCGGTCCGAATTCAGTCCAACTTTTGGTTCGTTGTGGAATTCGCTCTGAGTGGTAGGTCTTTTGCCTGGAGGCGATCCACTTCAAAAATGCCTCAAATGAACTGGATCATTTATTTATTCATTCTAGAAATATAAAGAAATATTTTCGATTTTTTTTTTTTTTTTTTTTTTTTTTTTTCTTCTGAAGTTTAAATAAATTTTTAACAAGTTCATTCGTACACACAGTTATACACTTGGTCCGGGGCGGATAAGCTAACTTCCCATGGCATTTCTGGCTGCGCTGGGTCCGGACAAGTTGGTCGTAAAATTTGCTCCTAATTGGTGCTGGAACATAAAAAACATGAGTGTGTCCCTACGTGAGCGGTATTTGTATCGAGACGTGACGTGTTAATGGTGTTTTTGTGGGTGAAATTCGCTTGATGGATAAAAATACTGAAATATTTTTGTTTTGGATTTTTTTTTTTTTTAGTCTAGTGAAAGTTGTAGGAATTTTTTCCCACGTGGTGTGGTACAATAGTGACCCTGAACATAGCCAGCGTCGATGGCATGTTGAAATACACCGGTTCCCTTCAGAAAAACCGAAGTTAAGCGACACCCCAGCGAGGTTAAGACTTGGATGGGTGACCATTCAAATTCTAATTCCCCGTGACGCTGGCTTTTCCCGGCCCCACTCAGGCTGGGTGAGTCAATGTGAGTAGCAGGTTTGTGAGATTTCCATGCGAATGGAGGGGTAAAACCCCCGTCGTGATATGACCAGGCAGTTGAAAGCGACGTTAAAACTCCACTTAAAAAAAAAAAAAAGATCTGAACATGGTGTATCTCGGTTTGTTTCGTCAAGAAAAATGATTTCCCACCATTATACCTCTTGTGTCCCCTTCGAAATAGCCTTTTGTTGGAATTCATCTTATTATCCTTCGACCTTTTCCCATCAAACCTACTTGGGGTCGTGGTTGTTTTGATGAAACTCATGTTTTTTTAAATTATTATTAATGATTTTTTTTTATTTTTTATTAATACATGCCCCTGCCCTTAATGCTTTTTTTGTCGTAATTATCCCCTCTCTCTCTCTCTCTTCTTTTTCTCTACCTCTCTCTCTCTCTTTCTCTCTCTCACTCTCTCTCTCTCCCCTCTTTTTCCCCCTCTCTCTCTCTCTCTCTCTCTCTCTCTCTCTCTCTCTAGCTTCAAAAATTTTAACCGCCGCAAAGTAGGCTTTTGTTTGTATGGAAGAATGATTGGGGCCAAGATTTTTACCTTTCTACCTTCCCTTTTAGTAACCCACACCTACTGTCTACCTAGCTTAGTCATGAAGAGAGGAGGAGGGGGGAGTCAAACTGTCTACCTAGCCTAGTCATTGAGAGAGGAGGAGCAGCGGGCTCAATATTAGAAAATCATTCCATTACCTTCCGCCATAGGGCACCACCCTGTTTGTTGTGTGCCTACAGGAGGAGAGAAAGGAGGGCGGGGGAAGAGGGGGTGCATTCTGCAGTGTAATTATGTACTTCTTTTATTACCGTCAATTACTTTTGCCCCCCCCCCCCCCATCCTCTCCCTCCTTCCCACACAGCCCCTGCAATGTCTTTTCCTTCCCCCCCCCCCCTCGTTTATCACTAATATAGCCTAACTTTCCCCTTTTCTATCTCCCTCTCCCTCTCCCCTCTCTCTCTCCCACTCTCTTCCATGCCTCTCTCTTTCCTCAAATCTGTTTCTTCATCCTCTTACACTATTAGACTTTGCACTTATCAATATTGTTGTTCGCTTTCTCTCTCTCTTTCTCCCCTCTTTTTTCTTCTGCTTTTTCTCCTTTCCTTCTCCTCCTCCTCCTCCTCCTCCTCCTCCTCCTCCTCAGTCTTTTCCCCCTCACTCTATTTCTTTTACATTTACAACCCATCCTGCCATATCCTCGCCTTCTCCCTCCCTCCAACCCTCCCTTACATCCCATCCCTCACCGACACACACCCCCCACAAAACTGCCCTCGTCCCTCCTCGATGAATTAAACCACAATATCCTGCCCACACCTCCACACAACACACCCCTGGTGTCTGGAAGATGTCTTCGCCGATGATAAATGGCTCCAAGGTGACGAGAATAATTTTTCGTCTCCCTCCTCCTTCCAAACCTCTCTCCTCTCTCTCTAAACCCCCCACCTCAACTTCTCTTATGCCCTCCCCCTCTCCCTCTCCCCCCTACCCCTCCCCCCTCCTCCGGGTGAGCATAAGTCGCAGACGGTGGTAGCGGCGGAAAAATAAAACTTTCTTTCAACAGTTTAATATAATTTGGCTCATCATTACGAGGGTGGTCGAAGGAAGAGATCCTTTTTTCTTCGGAAGGGATCAGAAAAGTACGGAAATTGAAGATTAGAATGCTGGACGAGAGTGAAAATATCTTTGGAAATCATTTTGTCGTGTAAATATGATTTTTTGATTACTTCTATGGTGCCCCCTTTGGGCGATAGTATCCATCTAATGTTTTTGGTCGAAGTGGGTATCTTACTGCTTTGGTCAACAACAGCAACAATGATAAGTATAATAATAATTCCGTGTCCGTGAGATAGGGATAGATACCTAATTACGGTGGTGAGAGAATTATATAGACGCCCAATGTCTAGGCTCCTTTCATGTCCAGCAATGATAGTTTTACATGTACTTAATTTATTTGCCTATATAGTACTAAAGAGTCCCTTATTGCAAGCAACAAAATATTTATACCGGTTTTTGTTTATTTTTCTGTGTAAGCTCATGCGTGGCCAATTTTTTCGTGTCTAATTGCCGATGATGGTTGTCCCTAATCTTGCCCTCTCTTCTCTGTTTCAGACGAGGAGGTGGACGTGGTGTCTCTGTACGACCAGACATAGCGAGTCGTTTCCAGAAGCCGCCCTCGCTCATCACGCCGCCGCAGTCCGGTGCTCAACGAGCCGCTCCCACCACCCCCAACTACCACCATCCGCCAGCAAGCTGATGGGCGGCGGTGGCGCAACCGAGGTGAGCGCTCGCAGCGCCGCCAAGCGTCTGATCAAGTCGACGCTGCCGACGAATCCGTACGACAACCTGACGAGCTACGAGGGAGCTGCAGCGAAACGTTGCCAAGGTTCCTCAAAAGTCGACCAACAGTCGGAAGAAGGGCGGCCGGAAGTCGGCGAAGAAGAAGTCGAAAAAGTCGTCGGGAAGTGGTGGCGGCGGCGGCTACCCGAGCAAGGGCCACTGAAGGCGGCGTACCGTCAAGTGGGCAGACGTTTTGCGTCGGCGTCGGGAAGGCGCGTTCAGTACGACGAGTACAAGAAGCAGTACCTGGCGGAGGTGAAGGCGGCGGGTGGCGGCAGCGGGGCGGCAAGAAGAAGAAGCGTACCGCATCGACCTGCTCCCGGAGAAAGCGGAAGTTCCACAACAACATGGAGCGCAAGCGCCGCGTGGACCGAGGAACCTCTTCGAGGAGCTGCGGGAGCTCATCCCCCGCTGGGCCAACAAGAAGCGCGCGCCCAAGGTGGCAGATTCTCAACGAGGCCGAGTCCCTGTGCAACGAGCTCTCGTACAAGTCCAAGATGCAGCGAAACAGGCGGAGGAGTTGCGGCGGGAGCAGGCGCGTCTGCGGAACGCGGTGGCTCCCCTGCGGCATCTTGTTCTAACGAGAAGAATGGTGTCCTCGTAACATGGGCCACTAGAGAGCGCCTCTTCGTTGATCCGTCACCAGATGCAAAGTCCGTCGACATACATAACGCGTCTTGTGCCTGAATAAGACACATGCAAAGAGCTGTGATCTAGAAGAAATTCCCGTTCAGGGTAAATGAAACAACGTAACTTCCATTCAACTGTGAAAACTATTCCGAAAAGTGACCTGGTCACAGCACACCTCAAGAAATTCCACAACCTGCGAAAATTGCCAAACTCGGAAGAACCTATAGCCTTTATATTAAAGAAAGATAAATAAATTCGACATGTTTTATAGTCTAATGAACTTTATTTTGTCAATAGCACCTCGAGCCTGGTCACATTCTTTGTTTCTGCATAGTTTTAGGCGGAATCCAAATTAAAACAAGATCAGCCCCCTGCAAAAATGAGTTTTTTTTTCTCTGGACTCACTTGACCGTCTTAAAGACTGATTGCTTCTGATTGCTATGCTTTGTATCGATCATCCCAGCTCTCTTGTGCTCTCATTAAAACCCAAAATTCAACATGAGGAATTACATTTGAAAGATTTCTGTATCAACAATTGCCATTTTATTAATGTGATGAAATCCGGTTTCTAGCATCAAAAACCATTTCTTAAAATTAAACAATTTAGAAGCATGAAATATTAAATATTAGGTACGGTCCAAATGTACAATTTTTAATTGACCATTGGGGGCTGATTATGCTAGTGGGCCGATTAGTGTTCTACATAGAGAGTCAGCTCTCGCCAAGTAGTCCCAACTGCATCCACCCTTATACACACAGCTTCTTAAGATTTGCTCCTTGTTTTTTGTCTAATACTAATCTATATCTTTCTGTGTTGACAACACTGGCAGACAGCAGGTCATTGCACCACCAAAGTTGGTTTTTTTCGCCCCGAGATCTCGCGCGGATCTGAAGAATTCCGATTTTTTCTTTCGACTTGAAAACGATTGGAATTCATGAGTCAAAATCAATTCCAACCTGTGCTGGTATGCATTCACAAGAACCGTTTTTCTCGGGAATTCCTCAGCGATTTTTTTTTTTTGTCCAAAACTTCACGATTTATTCCTAACAAGATACCAGGTCCTAACGAGCGAAGTTTTCATGGAAATTGAGAGAGAAAAAAATTCTCTCCCAAACAAGTCTGACTGGTCACAACTCGGAGTTTGAAAAAGACAACTTCGATGCGGTAGATCAAACGTGCACGAAAAAAAAAACCTGTGGTTTTTTGGATGCTTTTTTGTGAGTTTTAATTTTTTTGATTTTTTTCGAGATGAATCTTGAACATTAAGAAAGTAATTTGGTGGAGGTATATGTATTCAGGAGAGTGCCCAGGCCTGGGATTGTTCGATTATGACAAGTCCTACAGAACCCTCCTATGGTTGAATTGACGCTTGTTCCTGCTAGAATAGATAGTTATGTAATTGGATTTCCTGTCAGAACCATAGACTTTAAGATACTTTTAGAACAGAATGCTGACCAGTAAGCTCTAGGCTAAATGTTTATTTATGTTGAACATATTGCTTTTGAATCCCGGAATTGACGAATTTGGCGATTTGATTCTCTAGCGATACATATGTAAATATCTTGAACTCATGTAAATAATTTGTAAATTCCATGCTCATCTAAAGTTATGTCTCCCTCAAATTCTGTAAATAAGTTGTACTTTTAAGTGAAAAGTGATTGTTCTTTTCCTATATTGTATTTTATGACTTGTAAATTAATGTTATTTCTTTTGAAAATGTAAGAACTTTTTGAGATCCTCTTGAAGTGTGTAAGATTAGCCTAGCCCTTGCTGTTTATATAGAATTGTACATTTGTACATTCTTTATAAAGAAAAAAAAGTATAAACAATCTTTTAAATAGTTTGTAAATAGTTCATATATTTTGTGAAATTTTTAATTTTTTTTTTCTATTGATAAATGTAGATGTGAGTTTTTTCCCTTTTTTTTTTTTTTTTTGTTATTTTTTTTTATGATAATTAATCTTTTCTTTTTTTGTGTAAAAAAATAACTTTCTTTTTTTTTTGGTGTTATGATATTTTTAAAACAATACTTTTTAATTCATTGGTTTTTCATTAAGTAGGTAGTTTATGATAAAAATTTTTGGTTTTTTTTTTTTTTTTTTTTATTATTAATAAATTTTTAACATTGGATAAATGTACTTTTAAGTGATTATGAGTTTGCATGGATTTAAATTTATCAATTAACAGAGAAAACATTAGAGACCGACTGTTTTTTCTCATCACATTGTGAATCGCCCATGAACTCCCCAAAATTTCCTAAACCTATTCATGCAAATAAAACCCACAAATTTGGGGGGTCAACAACTGGGAAAAATTAGGGGAAAACCTTGATTTTGGCTCATGTCATTTGGCATTTCGCTCTACTAATTTTGAACAATCACATCAAAATTAACTCAATTTTATTCAATTACATTACATTGGAACAGTATGAAATCCCTAATGAAAATAGGGTTTTTTTCACGTGTTCCAAATGATTAGAATCTAGTATTAAAATTTGAAATCATTAAGATTAAAAATCAATATTATTAAAATCTAGTAAGAAAATAATGAACCATTGGTGTGGTAAGCAAAAACATCTTCACATTTTTTTTTCGACAGCATCACGAAATTTACCAAGAGCAGATTTCTTAAAAACTAAAATTTCTTCAATGTCTTCTTTTTAAACTATTATAATTTTGCGTTATTACATAAGTAATGGTTAAATACAAATTAATATATTACCTATTGAATAAAAAATTCCCATGGTTAAGTTAATAACAGATATAGATTGAAATTGTATATTAATCTGATAAGTAAAGTTAGTTCATCCTTTAAGTTTATGATTAAGTTAACTTTATTCTGTTGTTTCATTATATTTTGTAAGTCTTTGATATAAGAAGTAATTTATTTTTCTTTTTAAGGAAAATGCCATTTTGGGAAGCCTTCAATCCGAAATCTTCAGTTGCTTGATGGATAAGGTGGAGGGACCTAACCGGGAAAGGGTCAGGGGTTGGAGTCCCCAAGTACAGATAATTTAAGACAGGTTTGAGTCACTAAATCCGAAAGGTGTTTTTGGTGGAAAATGTCTTAAAATCAATATATAAATTTTTCAAAAACCCATAAAATAATTCAAAATTAATTTAAGGGGTTTTAATTTAATTCTTTTCATAATAAAATTTGTATTTATTATAATCTACTTCTTTAATTTTTTACATATTGGATTTCCCAATCTATCCCTTTTCCCTTTATAAGTAACAAACAACCTTGCATAAAACCTTACACACATCAGCATATCTTTTGATGTATAAAAAACAATTGAATAACTTTAAGAAGGAAAGCATTTTTACATTTTTTTCCCTTAAGAAAAATAAAATAAATTTTTTTTAAAAATACCATTTCTAGACAATTAAGTTATTTTTCTGCCCCTTTTTCTTTGCAAATAATTAATTCAATAAAATTCAACAACTTATATTAAAAATTATAGAGGGCGATTCCGGGATCCTTTGAAAATAGAGCTATACCCAGTGAATGAGGGGGCTAAAAGTTTTGATTATAAACTAGATTTACAAAATGGGCCAAGAGTTTGATACTTGTTTGGGGAAAATAAAATTTTCCCCTCTTCAGAAAGAAAAAAACTGAATTCCCCAAAAATTTTTCCCAAAATGTCGAAGCCTACTTTAAGATATAGAATTATAGACAGACCCGAAAAAACTTCATAAAAAAAAAAAAAAAAATGTCCCAAAAAACCCAACCCATTTTTTTTAAGGGGTATAATGGACCCCCAAAGATGAATATGCGAAAAAAAAGACATGAGTTTAAAAAATTGAAGGGAATTAAAAAATGTATCAACAGAAAACACAAATCCCAATGAAAAGAAAGTTCAATCCCTTCAAATTAAATCTTTTCAGCGGTTTTTATTTCAAATATAAAGAATTCCCTTCTACAAATTATTACTTAAATTAAAAACTAAATTTAACTAAAACACTATTTTTATTTTCTCAATTATATTACTTACAATTTAAAATCCTGTTTTTATAAAATTTTCTACTAAAAAAGTAAAACTATCTTTTAAATTAAAACGGTACGGGAATTCCCCAAAGTTTCTTATTAAATTTATTTTTTTGAGTAGTAGTAACACAAAAACGTTTAAAATTTTTGGGAGTTCAGAAAAAAACAAGTAAAGCAAATAGATTTATTTTTTTTAATAAATAACAACATAATACAAACAAGAGGTGGTTATTCTTGGTCGAAAAAAAATCTACATAAATTTTAAACAATAAGGTTTGTTCGTTAAGAAAAGCTCAATCAAAAGGGTTCCCAGAAAAAATGGTCCCGACCTGGCCGGAAATTTCCTTGGTCATTAAAATGTTCCAACAAACCGAAAAAGTCGTTTTCCGATACTCCCCCTTGTTTCATTTTTGGTAATTTTTTTTAAACTTACAATAAAATTCCCCGGCCAAGAAAGTGCGTTGAAAAAAAAAATATTTTTAAAATATAATCCATGTTAAAAGAAAAACTTTTAATTGGAAAAAAAAAATTTCTTTTTTTTTAAAAAATTTAAAAGGCCAAAAAAAAAGTGTACCAATATTTTAATGGACGTTGTTGAATATTTTTTGCGTGAGCTTAGAAAAATGGGGGCCCCCCATTGCATTAAAAAATTTTTTTTTTTTGAAATATAAAAAAACTTTTTTATAAGGGCTAAAATTCCCCTTAAGTCCAGTTCATATTTTTGGGGTGTTAAATCCAATTTTTTAAAAAGAATATTTTTTTAGTTTTTTTAGATACCCCCAATACTGCCATTTTCCCCCTTCAAGTCATCTAGGAAACAGAAAAATTTTTTTAAAAAAATTTTTTTTATCAAAATTTTAAAACAGGGGTCCCCGGGGAGGGGGAAAATTTTTTAGGAAATATTGAAAAAAATTTTTTAATTTTTTTTTCTAATTTTATTTCTTTTTTTTTTACTTTTAATGAAAAATAAAAAGAAATTTTTGGGGTTTGGGGTTTTTATAAAGGGGTTTTTAAATGGGGGGACATTTTTTGGGGAAAACCTGAACCAACTTTTTAATTCCCCTTAAAAATACTTTAAATTTTTCTTCTAAGGGGAAAAAAAAATTTTAACTAGTAAGATAAAAAAAAAACCCACTAAGGGGGGGTTTCCCCAAAATTTTCCAAATTTTTTACATAAAATTTTTGCTGCAATTTTTTACATACTCATAGTTAATTAAAAAAACCAAAAAAAAATTTTAAAAAATTTTTTCAACCATTTTTTTACTCAATTTTTAAGAAAACACTATTTTTTTTTTTGGAAAAAAACCCCCTTTTTTAAAAAGTGGGGTTTTTTGGTCCCCCTTTTTGGATTTGCAAAACATTTTTTAAAAAAACAATTAAAATGTTTTTTTTTTTTAAAAATTTTTTTAAAAACCCGATAAACCCCTTTAAAATTTTTTTATCCCCCTAGCTGCTTTTTTTATTTTTTTGTTTTGTTTTTTTTTTTTTTTTTTTAAACCCCAAAATTTCCTTTTTTCATATTTTTGAGGGGGATTTTTTGAAAATTTTTTTAAAATTTTAAAAGGAAAAGGTATAGTTTTTGCAATTCGAATAGGGTTTGGGGAGATAAAATTTTTTAAAAATTTGCTGAAAAAAATTGTTTTTCCGGCTTTCTATTTTTTTACAAGAAATTATCCCCTAAAACCAGCAATTGACATTCAATAAAAAAATAAAAAATTTTAAAAATTTTTTTTACCCCTTTTTTTTCCTTTGTTTTTATAGAATAAAAAGAACAAAAAATTTTTTTAAAACACGAGACCAAAATTTATGCGACGAAACCAGTGTTTTTTTCCCAGGAACAAATCGCGAAAACCCCTTTTTTTTTCTGAAACATTTTTTTGTTTTTTAATTTTTCATACTAAAAAAATCCCCACTTACAAGTAAAAAACTTGATTACCCCCAAAAAAACCCTTTTTTTCGAGTTTTTCCCCAGAAAAATCAAGAAGAACTTTTTATTTAAAAAAGTTCTTGCTTCATTTTAAAATCTTTTTGGAAAATTTTTTTCCCAAAATTTTTTTTTTTTGGGCAATAAAAAGTTTTTTTTTTATTTTTTTTTCCCCCCCTTTTGGGGGTAGTTGAATTTCATAAAACTAATTTTTCCAAAAATTTCAAAAAAAAATTTTTTAAAGAGACATCCTAACATAAAAAAATAAAAAATAACCTTAAAATTAAGAATTTAAAAATTACGGGGAAAAAAAAAAAAACAAAAAAAAAATTAAAAATTTTTTAGAAAAATTTTAAACTGAAAAATTGAATAATTGGGGGATTTTTTTTCATACGGTAAAAAAGAATTTTAAACAATTTAAAAAAAGGGAAAAGGTTGGTCCCTAATGGGGGAAAAAAATTTAAACTCAAACCCAAAAAATTTAAAATTCCCCAAACTTGACCTCTTAATCACCAAATTCTGAAAACCCCCCAAATTAACGAAAAACCCTTTAAAATTAAAAAAATAGATAAAGGCCCCTTTAATTTTTTTGATTAAAACCTCCATTAGCAAAAAAAAAAATTTTGGTTTTTTATTCTTTTTTTTTTTTCTTTTTTTTTTTTCTTTTTTTTTAAAACCTTTTTGATTGGGGGAAACAAAAAAAATTTTTTTAAACCAATCCAAAAAACAAAAAATTTTTTCCTTTTTTTTACACAAAAAATTCAATTAAAAATTACCAGTAAAAAAATCTACAAATTTCATTCGGAGCTCTGGAGAAAATTTTAAAAAAAAAATTAAAATTTTTTTAACCCCTTTAAAATTTTTTTCTAAATTATATTAGAGTTAAAAAAAAAGTATTTTTTAAAGGGGGTTTTTCCCTTCGCTTATTTAAATTTTAACTATTATTTCTTTCCCCTTTTTTTTCCCCGCTCATTTATTTTTTTGGTTAACTTTTCCCCAAAATTTATTTTTTTTGGCCCCTTAAAAAAATTCACATTACGGGGCCTAAAAAGGCGCATTTTGGCCCCCTTATTTTTCCTAAAAAAATTTTTCCAAATTAAAAATTTTGGAAGTTTTGGGTTTTTTCCCCCTTTTTTTTAAAAAAAAAATAAATAAAAAAATTTTTTTCCCATTTTAAAAAAAAAATTAACTATACCTTCAGATTTTACAAAAGAATAAATCAAAAAAATTTTAAAAAAAAGCCAACCCCCTATAAAATTTTGAAAAGCCCCCTCGACTCAGTAAAAAAAGGGGTCGGTAAATCGACTCTTTCGAGTTAAAATAAATTTTGCCGGTACCCCATTCACCTGAAAAAAGTCCCCACGAAGGGATGGACTTCTAAAATTTTTTTAAAAAGTTGGGGAAAAGGGGGTTTTTTAATCCCACGTTTTTTCCGGGGTTTTTTTTGCCTTCGGTGACCCTCCTGAATAAAAATATTTGGGGCCCTTTTTTAAACGCAGGGAATTTTAAATCAGCGGGTTTTTGCTTTTTTTTAAATTCCCAAAACCCCCGAAAAACTAACCTATAGTGGGGAGATCTTTTTTTTTTTTTTTTCTTCAAATATCCACCACAAAAGAAAAAATTTTGTGAAAAAATTTTTTAAACCAAGAATCAGCAAAAAAATTTTAAAAACCCAAAAAAAAACCAATTTTAAAAAAGCAACAAAAAAAGGGGTGAACTTTTTTTTATTATTATTTTTATTTATTGAAAAATTCATTTTTAAAATTTTAAAAATTTTTAAAAAATATTTTTTTTTTTTTAAATTTTCAAAAACAAAAGAAAACAAAACCAAACCAATTTTTTCCCCTCTTTCTTTTTTTTCCTTTTCAGCGATGTTGGCCTTATTTTGGGGTTGATTCCAGTATAATAATAAAAATAAAATAATAATAATAAGGGGTTTTTTTTTTTGTGTTTTTAAAAGGGCAAAATTTTTTTGGGGAAAAACGCAAAAACAGGGGGCTTTACCACTTTTAATTTTTTCAAAAAACTTTTTTTTTTTTTATTTTTTTTTTTTTTCCTTTTAAATTCTGCCAGGGGCGCTCTTCCAATAAAGCAGCTACTCATTTTTTCCTCAACGGGGGTTAGTGGCCCCCCAAACACCAAAGTACAAAAACAGAAAAAATCCCCCCCCGCTGGGAACGAACCCAGGTAAAACCAAAAGTGTGCAATCCCCCAAACGCCAAACCCTCGCTCTGCCCCCGTGATTTAACGTTTTTATTCCGTTTTTAAAAAAAAACAATATGGGGCCCTTAAAATTTTTACTGCCCCAAGAACTATTTTTAAAACCCATTATTCCCCCCAGTAAGCCCAAGACATTATTATGTTTTGGAAAAAAAAACCCCAAAAGGGAGGATAACTTTTCATGTCACGGCTGGGGGGTTTGAACCCACGACCCTCTGTGGGGAAACCCTGGGGTTTACAGGGTGCCGCCCCCTTTCCACTGACTAGCGGATGGGAAAAATTTTTTTTTTTTTTTTTTGGAAATTTTTAAAGTTTTTTAAAACCCCCCCCGTCCCCCCGGCCCCGGGGTTGAAAAAACAAAACCGTTCTGGTTTTGGTCACAAGTTAAAAAAACCCCCAGCAAAAGGGAAAAAATTTTTTGAAGCCTGGC